>JAVVLW010003662.1:0-100000 GCA_034401795.1 Chaetoderma sp. LZ-2023a
GGGTGAAAGTTTTCAGAGATATATGAGGTCAGTATTTTTACAAATAATTTCCAAATACTTTTTGTAAATAAAAAACAAAATCTCCAAGGTGTTAAATATTTTTTAGTCCAATAGCCACTTTAACCAACTGCAAATGCATTTGAATTGAAATACTTCTTCCGACGTATTTGCATTTGCAGATTTTATATTTCGGCATTTTGCATTTGAGAAATTTAAAATTTGCATTTTAAGATATTTGAATGTGAAGTATTTGCATTTGCATTTAAATACTTTCATAAGTATTTGGCCCTATGTCTGGTACAGATTCGGAAAAAAATTAATTGCTCAAGTTTCAGATATATATAAATAAAATAAATAGATTTAGCAGTGCATCAGCCTATATCTTTTGTAACAATATAATTGACTTACAGCTTGTGGGGCGTCTTGCTCCGAGACCAGCCATTCTAAATCATACGCTTTAGGAAGATGTTTTTCCGAATACCTCATCAGCAGGGATATGGCGACTGAATCTGCAGACAGACCATTACTGGACATCACTCCCGTATTAGTGGTCATCATTATAGATGTGACCATAGAGCTATAAATAACACAGACGCAGTCACACACATCATAACACTGTCACAACAACATGCTTAGAATGCCTACTGTTCAAGACTGGTCATCAACAAAGGCCAGAGCTTGCTTAGTGAACACCCATTTGCAGGCTAAGAGAATATTATTTGAAAATTTATCACTGGTATGACTGGTGATTCCAGTATTAAAACATTAAACATAGTCTTCTGTTTGCCTGCTAATAGAGATTCACTAAATTTATCAACACACTTATCAATGGCCTTGACCTTTAACCTTTTGACCCCAAACTAATTGTCTCATTGTCTTATCTCCTCTCATTAACAAGTGTTCAAGCTTGGGTGCAGCATGATTAACACAAAATGAGATATCAACCGCTAAGTTGAGGTAAAAGCAAAATGTTATTGTTGAGAAAACCCGTGTTTGCCATTATCACACTGACCTTTACCTTGTGATGCCAACGTGATCGTGTCATGCCATCACAGTATAAGGAAGGATCTGTCCGAATATGGGCCCTGTATGTTTAACCAAACCTTAGATATAAACTGCTGAGATGAGATAAACGCAAAATGTTAGTTTTGGTAAAGACTAGGTATTAACAAGGACACAGTGACCTTGACTTTTGAGATTTTGACTCCGAGGTGTCATGTGTCATTTCCACTAATGATAAAGAAGCATGTGTCCAACTTTGGCTCCAGTATGACTAAGCAAACAGTTCAGCTAAACCTAAACCATTACCGCTGGAAAAAATTAGTTTTTCCCAAGACCACAATGAACTTTGACCTATTCACCCGAAGGACATTGTGTTATGCTCTCTCATCATAAGAATGAATGTGTTTAAGTTTGGGTTCAGTATGATTAAATATGAAGAACTACTAAGCTGACCTAAACGCAAATTGTTAATACTGAAAAAGTAATTTACCAATATCAAAATAATATTGACCTTTGACCTTTTAGGGCAAAGGTCATTGTGTTGTGCCCTTCCATATAATGAAGTATGTGTACAAGTTTGTGTCCAAGAAGATTAAGCAAACATGAGATATGAACTGCTAAGTTGAACCAAACACAAAAAGTTATTGTTGAAAAAAACAAATACCAATGTCATAATAACCTTGACCGTTGCCATTTTGACACCAAAATCATTGTATGGTGACCTCCAATTATAAGAAAGTATGAGTCCACGGATGGGTCCAGTTTATTTAACCAAAGATAAGATATGAACCACTAAGTTGGTCTAAATGCAAAATGTTAAATTATTAACAACTTAAGCAAAGTTTGTACCAATGTAAGTGGCCTTGACCTTTTGATACCAATATCATTATGCGATGCCATCCCATTATACGGAAGCATGTGCCCAAGTTTGGGTCCAGTCCAGTAAAATTAGTTTCAAAATATTCAACATCATGTTTATTAAATAGCAAAATCATACAATTCATACAACGTGACATACTATTAAGTATTTGAGACGGGCTATATGGAGTCATTCATGACGTCATCATTATGACGTCATCATACACGTCACTTAGTTGATGGATAAACTTGGAAAGGGGAATTGTTGTGTCAGTCATGTCAGTTGTATACCGAGACCATGCTTGATTGACCGTTCAGAATCATGAACTGCATACATACCTCTGTCTTTCCACAGGTATGACAGGAGGAAATTTATCAGGCTTTCTTTGAATATCGGCATCTGGAAAATAATTGAGAAACTTTATACAATATCAATTAAAACAGGTTAAAAGAATTTGACCTCAAATTCCTGTCTTTTCGCGATGCCCTGATCTTATTTAGTAATAACGATAAAGCAGCCAGAAGCCTAATGGTTGAGTAAAAACAAATTGAATAGAAACTAGATGATATAAATCATATGAAGCCCGCCCCCACACCCCCACCATCCACTCTTCCAGTCGTGTTAGTGAGATAATATAATATCCCACTGGTTTGTATAGACAAATGGATGCACGCACAGATGAAAGGATTTACAATGATTATGATTTTAAATTATAACTAAAAAAGAATGAGGCTCGTCAAAATACTCCAAGCAAAAGTAAAGTTATCGACTAATAGCGTAAAATTTGCACGGATGGATGGACACACGGTCAGAAAGACAAATAGACTGACTAACAGACCCACACAATGCTGTGCATTTCCCTAATACGCTAGCCAACCTTCCGATGAAGTTTCATCAGGACACTTCAAGCACAAGCTATCGAAAAATCCCAGCAAAATTTGCAAGGATGGATGGATACATGGTCAGAAAGATGAATGAACAGACAAACGAACTGACTGACTCCCCAAACAAGAGGCCCAAGGTGCCTGTGTCCCTCACGTGGCCTCTTGGAGCACTCTAATTTTTTATCAAAATTGTAGGTGGTCTGTTTAGTAGTAGTCTTTTAAATGAGCTTGTGGACATTTTTGCAAGTACAATATGGCCGTCAAACACGCTACATTTTGATTGGTCCACTACGGCCATGTTTTTGACGTAGCTCCTTTCCTTGAACAAAATTAATGGCACTCAAAACCTAATAATATCTCCCAGATCTCGCCTCAATCCATTCAGTGTTTCTGGAGTTGTTTTCTGGAAAACTACGTCATCCAAGATGGCCGGTGAACCATTTGATCAATCAAGTCCTCTTGAAGAAAGTTGGCTTACCTCTTGCCCCAAATGAATGTTCGTGAGTTTTAAATCGATTCCCCAAGCGGTTTCGGAGAAGATTCTTTATAGACATTTCCTAAAGTCTGCCAAAATCGAAGATGGCCATAGGTCAATTGGGTTCATTTGAACAAACTTGGATACCTATGTCCTAAGGATGCATCCTGCCACAAATAATTGAAATCGACCCAATAGTCTCGACAAGACATTTTAAATTTACTATTGCTTTAGCATTTTAGCCTTTGGTGGAAAAAATAATCTAAGATGGCCGCTAAACCGTTTATCCGACAGTTTAGAAAATGTCAAATTTGACCTCAGAATACCAAAAGAAAATAGAAAACCAAGTTCAGCCTCAAAATCCATCAAATAAAAAAATCAAATATGGCCGCCAAACATGCTCTATTTTAATTGGCCCACGGCAGCCATGTTTTTTTACGGATCAACTTCCCTTGAACAAACTTTAATGGCCCTTAGGCCTTAATCATATCTGCCAAATTTCAGCCCGATCCCTTCAGCGATTCAGGTAATTTTCGCTAAAACTAGGTCAACCAAGATGGCCGCCGAACCATTTGCCCAATCAAGTTCCTTTGAACAAACTTGGTTCAGCTCTTGCCCTCGACCATATTTCATGAGGTTTGCATCGATCTACCAAGCGGTTTCGGAGATTCTTAAAGACGTTTCTCAAAATTGGCCGAAATCCAAGATGGCTGCCGGCACAATTCACTGATCGGCTTCCTTTGAACAAACTTGAATCTGTATACCCTACGGATGCTTTCTGCCAAACATAATTGAAATCGGCCCAGTGGTTCTTGAGAAGAAGTCGTTTAAAGAAAAAGTTGACGGACAGACATCGGATGGTCACCACGGCATAAGCTCACTTGGCCATTCTGGCCAGGTGAGCTAATAATGTGTATTTCTCTGCCATCGTAGCCAACCTTGCCATGAGGTTTCATAAGTAAAGTTATTGAACGAAAACACAAAATTTGCATAGATGAGCCGATACAACCTCAGAAAGATAGATGAATGGATTGATGGACTGACTGACCCACAAAATAACGTGCCATTCTCTACTACATAGACAAACCTCCCATGAAGATTTGTCATGATACTTCAGGCAAAGGTAAATTTATTAAAGGAAAACCCAAAATTGCACCGACGTACAGATGGACACAACCTCTGACACATGGATGGATGGGTGGACTGACTAACCCACAAAATAACGTGCAGTTCCCTCCTACCATAGCCAACCTTCTCATGAAGTGTCATCACGATACTCCAAGCAAAGGTAGTTATAAAATGAAAACCTGAGTATGATGGACACACAGATGGACAATGCACGGACGCATGAACAGACATAAGCGAAAATATAATCCCCCTTTTGCAAAAAGCAAGGTGATAATGAAACTATGACATGTTTGTTCATGTAAAAGCACTTCATATTTTTTGTTGCGGGTAGCAGTTAGCCAACCAGTCAGCCATTCACAAAGGTGTATTTGTCAATAACTCTGGTTCTACTAGAGATATCTTGACCATACGTGGGTGGAAGGTTGCCCGTAGTATCTCTAAGTGTGATAAATTTGGTGTCAAAAGGTCAAAGTGACTAAATTCATTAAAACATCATTATTGTGAAAACTAATATGTCAATACATGTAACTCTGGTTCTACTGGAGATATCTTGACCAGACTTGTGTGGAAGTTTGCCCATCGGGTTCCAAAGAAGTATGATAAATTTGGGGTCAACAAGTCAAAGGTCACCGCGACCAGATTAATTAAAACATCATTATTTAAAAATAAATTTGTCGATAACTCTGGTTCTATTCAAGATATCGTGACCAGACTTAGCTGGGAGATTGTGCATCTGGCCTCAAAGAACTGTAATGAATTTGAGGTCAAAAGGTCAAATGCCTTAGACAGGTGTTCGACTGGTCACACGGAGAGCAGTTTATAACGTCGGAGGGAGGGACAGAGGGGCAAGGTGCAAGCCCACTGGCTAATGGCTCATTAACCATATGGCTGGTGCCTAAAGACATTGTGTGGAGATATATATCCTGTATGCTTCTTTTTCTCTCTCCTGATTGGAGTGTTCCTGTTTGCGCATGGGGCCCTTCCTAGAACCTGGACAGAGCAGTAAGAAACATGGTCCATCCTAAGGTCAGGTACCGCAGTAGTTAATGGTCTTGAATCCTCAGTTAAAAACAGTCCTTTTGTTTCCCCTACATAGGTGTTGGGAAAGTAAAGTGCTGAGCTATGGGTCACAGGTGAGTCTTATTTGGACATCCCTCTAGTGCTCCTGATGGCTCAGTTTGAAGTCTTCTTTTGTTTCCCTTTATATATAAGGCAGGAATCCTAGATGGATGTCCAAATAAGACTCACCCATAGCTCAGCTCTTTACTTTCCTAACACTTATGTTGGTAGGGGGGATGGAGAAGGGTACCTTTCATCCTCGTCCTTTGCTACTTCTTCTGTGAGAAGAATAAGCTTTGAAATGAAGGTCAGGATAATCTCTGGTTGGAGATTGTCTGTATTAGCTCCTGCCATATTTTGCTGATTAATTTAAACTGGTAAAACGTGATAACCCACAACACTGAGGTATCCCTGACGCTTGTCTTCGGTTGGAAGACGAGTCAGTTTCACTTTTGTCTTCCAACCAAAGACACGCATCAGGTAAACCTCAGCGGTGTGACGTATCATGTTTTAGCGGTTTATTTGGAGCTCGATAAATCGCCATATCCCTGAATTAGTTCGTCAGTCAGGCACACAATCTTATTCCAGGCTATCCTTTCAAGAGTTTTTCGTATACACTTTAATGGCCAAGATTTCTCAAGAAAATTCTAATAATTTAATAAACATTTTGTTTAATATTTTGAAAATAATTCGACTGGAAGATGTTGCTGCCTATGGCAGCAACATCATCCAGTCAAATTACTTTCAAAAATATTCAGCAACTTACCTGTACGATTGCATTGAAATAGATATTCTGGCACTTCAGGGTACTAAGGGGTAATGTTGCATAAGAAAGCATGTTGGTATTCCAGACCTTGATACTAAATAATCAGATTCAATTAACAAGTTATTGATAGATCAACTTTGATGCAAATCTATGTACAAAGCTCTTCCAGAGATGAATCCAGATGGACAAACACACAGATGGAGCCTAATTCGATATAATCTATCTGTAATATACCTGAATAAAGTGATGCCATAGACAGCGATAGACCGCTACCTTTCAACATTGCCAGGTTAGTTTGCTCACTTGGACTGGCGGTCACTGAAACAATGCAAAGTAATCAATTACTCAATCAATCACTCAATCAATCACTCAATCAAACAACCAATCAGCTAATCCAGTCCAACTCAGTCCAGCCAGCCAGTCATATGATAATTAGTATTATGAATTACTACTGATTTCAATCCTATATACTTCGACTTCATCTTCAGAATCAGAGGTATCTGTGAAGAGAATAGGCAGGATACAGAATTGAATAATAACTAATAAAATATTCATATCACAGTCAAGTTGTGTTGATTGAATGGCAATTGTAAGACAGGACCAGATTGTGAGAATAGCATGCATACATGCTCACACACCAGACACACCGTGAACAACACACACATATGCATGCACGCAGATACAGGCATGCACGCACACACACACACACACACACACACACACACACACACACACACACACACACACACACATGTACACACACACACACACACACACACACACACACACACACACACACACACACACACACATACACACAGGCATGCACGCACGCACGCATGGCGCCACATGCGCGCGCGCGCACACACGCATGCACGCACGCACACACACACACACACACACATATGCATGCATATGCACACAGACACACACGAATACTTAAAGCAGAAGAGATTTACAGTGATATTTATACACAAACTCTGAATATTATCAATTAGATTTATGATGAAAATGTTTAAGTACAATGGCATGACATAAAATAACCTTAATATTAAATCTTGCCTAATAAATATATCGTGAGGAAGCGAAACCTACTTTAAATATTACTTCTGGTTAAAGACCACCTCTCCATGAAACTCCCACAAATAAAACAAGACGTAATTTAATCATTAACAATTTAATCATTTAAACAAGAGGCCCAAGAGGCCTACATCGCTCAACTGGAACATAGACATTCTAATTAGAAATCCTTCTCCCCATAAGTAGAACCCTAAAGTTTTGGCGAGAATTACAACAAGAACAAGAATGTGTTATACCAAATTTGGTTAAAATCAGTACAGTGGTTCTCCAGAAGACATTTTATATTTCCCATTGCTGTGTTATGGTAATTTTTGGTGGGAAGAAAATCCAGGATGGCCATCACACCTCTTATCTGACAGTTTTGAAAGTGAAAAGTTTGAAATCACCATGGCTAAACACCTAAGCAAAACCAATTTCGGCTTCAAAGTCCATCAAAACACGCATTCTGTAAGTATTCCTTTGCATTACATGTTCCCTACCTAGTGATATACATCGTTAGAGATTGACAGTCGAAAATTCCATTACAAATTGACAGAAGCAGCTGAAACTCGAACATAATCTGTAACTTCTCACAACAAAGCAATATACCAAGATTCAATCGAAAGGGGACATAACTCTATCAAAAATGTATGCATACACGTCAAACTCCAACTTGCTCTGTAATTTCTCATAACAAAGCAATGTACCATTTATCAGTTGAATATCTTGAAGCGCTACGAAACAAAATTGTGGAAAACTAATATTTTAGTCGAAAGGAGGCATAACTCCCTGGAAAATTGACGAAAATGTCTGAAACTTAAACTTGATCTGTAACTCCTTACACTAAAGCAAAGTACCACTTCTCAGTTGAATACCTTGAAGGACTGCGAAAAAAGTGTAGAAAGCTGATATTTATTGTGTTTCTTAAGTCGAAAGAGATCATAACTCTATCAAAAATTGACGCATACATGTAAAACTCAAACTTGGTCAGTACCTTCTCATAATAAAGCAAAGTAGCACTTCTCAGTTGAATACCTTGAAGGACTGCGAAAAAAAGTGCGGAAAACCAACTGCAACAGACAGACAGACAGACAGACAGAAACACAGACAGATGGAAAGACAGACCGATACATGGACAAACAGACTGACAAACATGCGGAGTGCAAACCTATAGTACCCCCCCCCCCACATGTTTCACCGGTAGGGAACTAATAATAAGAACATTTCAATATGGTCGTCAAAATGCTGAAATCTGATTGCTTGATGGCAGCCATACTTTTTAACGTACTAACTTCGCTTGACCAAACTAGGAGCACATGTACATTCGAATAGCCTCTAACGTCGTACGAGTTCTGTAACACTCTTGTCTTGACAGATTGTGATGTCATAATTTAGCCATTTGATTCAATTATGATGCCACAATCATGCCATACCAATGACCCTGATAATGCCAGTTATTGGGCTGGTACTGTGCTAATAGCGGGTGGCCCAATGACATGCATGTTCACGATTGTTGCAACTCGGCTAAACGTGTTCAAATGAATTCAACACGACCCAATTAAATGAGCCCTAGAATGGCCCTTACATATAGTACATAATAACATTTCCACAATTTCGGCCCGAACCCATCAGCAGTTCTGGAGTTGTTTTCATGAAAATTACAGATAGGTCATTCAAGATGGCCGTTGTAGGATTTGGCTGATCAAGTTCTCTCGAACAAACTTGGTTCACCTGTTGCACTAGATGATCTTTCATGAGGTTCGAATCAATACCACAAGCAGCTTTGGAGGTTTTAAAGACATTTCCCAAAAAATTTGCCAAAATCCATGATGGCAACTGGCCAAATTGACTGATCGTCTTTGACGAAACCTGGATCCCTAGGGCACACGGATGTTTCCAATCAAATCTGGTGATAATTGGCCCAGGGGTTCTCGAGAATCCACTTTCTATTGCTAATGCTTTAATATGGGAGTTTTTGGCGGGAAAATAATCCAAGATGGCTGTCAATTTTCTAAAGTAGCAAATTTGAAATCGGCATACCCAAAAAACTAAATAAAAATCAATTTCGCCTTCAAAATCCATCAAATAAAAAATTCCAGTATGGCCACCAAGATGCTGAATACTGATTGGTTGATGGTGGCCATGTTTTTTTACCTATCAACTTCCCTTGAACAAATTTTACTGGTCATCAGTCCCTTAGAATTATATTTCACAAATTTCGGCACGATCCATTAAGTGATTCTGGAGTAGTCGTTTTTTCGAAAACTAGACCTAGACGATATTTCTTCAGATTTTAATTGATCCCATAGCGGCGTTGGAGATTTTTAAAGACATTTCTAAAAATTTACCAGAATCCCAGATGACCGCCAGCCAAAGTCTTGGTTTGAACAAACTTGGCCCTCTATGCCATAAGGATGCTTCCTGCGAAATATAATCGAAACTGGCCCAGTGCTTCTTAAGAGGTCATTTAAAGAAAAGGTTTACTGCCAGACGGTCGCCATGTCAAGCTCAACTGGCCATCCTGCCTAAGTGAGCTAACACTCCATCTTTCCGTAGCGATTCTATTAGCAGGCCAAGAAAAGACTATGTGTACGTGTGTTTGATAATTTACTGCTAGAGTGCCTAGCTCAATAATCAACCTAGTCATTACAGTGGTAAATTAACAAAAATAGTCTTCACTTAAAGCAGTATTAAATGGAGCAAGAAGTTTGTATTAAAATAATAGAATGTGGCGTATGTAAGCAAGAGACGCAATTTTCATATCTATACTTAGTCATCCAAGAAAGATATTTGATGTTGAATGTGAAATTTCAACGTATTCCCCAACTTAACTGAAGCCGCCATTGCATCAAAAAAGCATCCGCTTTTGTTTCTACGAGAATTGTTAATACTTACCAGATGTACTATTATGTTATGTCTATTATCTAGTCTAGCTCAAAATAAACAATTAAAACTCCGCACTCTCCATGGTCCTGCCCATACTGTGTCCGGGAATTACCATAGCCTCCAGGTACCGAGTCAATTCGCAACAACAGTCCAATTCGTCTTATATTTGTCTTGACAAGCTCAGCCTCACCTCAGCGTGGGTGGGGGGGGGAGAGGGAGGGACTGAGGAAGGCCATAGTACATAAGGTAAGTATTAACAATTCTCGTAGAAACAAAAGCGGATGATTTTGTTATTCTACTTTGAATATTACTTACCAGATGTACTATTATGATAAACTCCGGATTTCGACAGCCAAGAAACTCCAGTGGGAGGAGGTGAGGCTCGAAACAGCTCTCATCTACCATCCGAGAGAGAAGGTTGTGAAGAGACTAGAACCCCAGCATACGCTTAGGTTCCGCCATCTGACTCATAGAGTGCTAAACTTCCATGGTCTAGACCGCACTTCTTCCAACATGAAGCATGTCCATAGCGCGACTACTAGCGTCACCAGTGTCCAACGAATCGCCTGACATGGATTCACCGCAGTTCATTGGCTCCAGCACGGGAGCCTGGACTACAGCCGCTTTCCCCACGGTAGATGACGGAACTCTGAGAGGAGCCGCACCTAACGCCGCCGGGATGCCGCTAGGAACTGCAAAACACGGCTCCAACGACAATGCGAGTTGAGCGAAATCCGGGTGAAAAATGCCCGACGGAACGTCGACATCACCACCCGCTTGGCAAATCCGTACAAATCCCGAGGGAGATCCCTGGGATGTACATTTGTACCTGGTTTAGGCGTTAACGAAATATCCGGCATGCCGGAATCTTCCATTAGCAGAAGATCTTCCTACTCCGCCGTCGGCTCTTGAGCCAAGGTCGAAGAAAGGACAGGTGCTTGTCCCTCCACAGAACTAGCCGGGCCACCTAAAGGTTGCCCTACACCAGCCTGCATCGTCTGGATCGTGGACTGTAAGGACTCAAGCATTGCCTTAAACTGGGCTGCCCATATGCCCAATGCTGAATCCATTCGCTCTTCCTGTCCCCTCACTGATGCCTGATCCAGCTTGGCTGCCTTGTCCCTCGCAATTCTCTCCAAGCGCGCACGTCGATCACGATCGATCTCTGCCACCAATCCGACGACCACTTGTCGCACACGTCACAAGGACTTCCCACTTCCCACTTCGCGCAAGCGACACAGTGATGACCATTGAACTTGCGCTTCATGAACCTGTTGCACTTCTGACACAGACTGTCCTGGTTCTTGGTCTTCTGAGAACACAGAGAAGAATTAAAACGCTGCACATGACATACGATGACGAGCAATACGCACAACTGACTTGATTGTAAGGTAAAATTACTTAGAAACATTAACTTTCTCTTAAATTAATGGTAATCAAGCCTTTAGGCAGGAAATATTTGAAACTTTTTTTAGTGAAAATTAATAAACACAACTTGGAAATTAACTAACATTAATAACGCCAAGAAATAAATGCTGATCACTACAAACACCCTCGACAATGAATCGCGAGCTAAAGATCAGCATAAAACAGAGTGCATAGACACGCCAAGCCAAAACGAAACATTACTCATGGGCGCCGCCATCTTGGCTAAGGGCGCATCCATCTTGGAAGGAACTGAGTCGCAAGAGAAATTAACCGAGTACCCGGATACGATTAAATGGTTAGTGAGTACCGGAGCGACTCCAACAATGGCTACCATTTTAGAATAATGTGCCAATTTAAGAACTTTTCAATCGGTCATTACGGCACAAACGTATAAATTCTAGATTGATACAACCTGCCCCTATGATGACTTTCCTTTTCCCTCCATGATGCCAGCAACGAATAGACGAGAACATGCGTAAATTCAAAATTGTTTGCAAATTTTAGACACTAGAAAACATGCGACTTTTCAAGTCTGCAAAATAAGCGAATCTGACTGTGATTGGGAATTGACTCGGTAATTGCGGCTATGGTAATTCCCGGACACAGTATGGGCAGGACCAGGAGAGTGCAGAGTTTTAATTGTTTATTTTGAGCTAGCCTAGATAATAGGCATTATCATAATAGTATATCTGGTAAGTATTATTCGAAGTAGAAAATGCTTTTCATCATACATACATATGAGACAGATACATATGAGACAGACACAGACAGACAGACAGACAGCTCGCTCACATGCGCGCACACGCACATACACAGACACACCAACCATTCACTATATACTTGTTCATGTTAGCATGGAAAGTAATTGCAGGTGAATCTTTCGGGCCAGTTATATTCCTGTCGGGCCAGATATGTTTGAACTTAGCTGGCCTAGTTGGCCAGTAAACTTTAAAAGTTAAGGCGACCCCTGAGGTTTCCACATATTTTTTTGCTAAATTTAGGTATTTTCAAGTCAATTTGTTAAAACCAATCCCTTTTAACAATTTCACCACGGCTTTCCGTCAATTTAATTTCAAAATCTTAAACAGAATAAGTTTTACAGTGTAAGGAATTTAATTTTTCAGGGATTTGTTGATGAAAGGGTTAAGGGCCTTGAAAAAATATTCTGAATTCAAGCACTTTAAGGCACTTTCCACGAACATCTCTATAAAAACTACCATGATATTGACCCCCTGAGAGAGATGGTCGTAAATAACCATGACAATACATTTTTCATGGCAACCAACCGTTATTTAGAAATGGGTTGAAAGCTAGGAAATCAAGGAATTGCAAAAGCATCCTCAAAAACAATGTTTTAAGGTTTATACAATTAAACAGACTTAAAACGTTCATGCTATCCACACAGGAAAACTGTTGGAAGCCATATTAATTTCAAAATATTCAACAGAATGTGCTATAAATTGCAAAGAATTTTCGGAGACATGTCATTGAAAGGGTTAATATGAATTAATAGGTGCTCGCTATACCCATCATTTCAAGCGCATTCCTAGCTATAGGTATGCTCCACCCATTCCTAGCTACATGTATGCTCCGCCCATTCCTAGCTACAGGTATGCTCCGCCCATTCCTAGCTACAGGTATGCTCCGCCCATTCCTAGCTATGCTGGCTCATTTCAAGCTAAGCTACACGCACTTTTCACGTGTGTTGGAATCAAACTTAACCTTTTCACACCCAAATCACCAGAAAACCGCTTCTACAGCGGTCTCGAGAGATGTCCATTTGCTGATCAAGAAAGGAATATTTTTAAAAATTCACTACTGAAATGATTGGATCAAATACATTCCAGTTATAGTTTAAAAAAATAATCTCTTGGTCTACAAATGGACATTTGCTATAACAGAATTACAATTTTCTTATACAAATTTGAGGCTTAAAGGGTTACACAATAAAACCTCAATTCCCGGAATCTAAATTTCAAGGTAACTCTACAGGTAAGCAACTATGGCAGCAACATCTTCCAGTCAAATTACTTTCAAAATATTCAACAGAATGTTTACTAAATTATAAATTCATCCAAGACATGCATGTATAATTAAAACATTTTCGTGAAATAATTCCATTTTCATTACAGACAGCTAACAGGTAACATAATTGATTATGGCGTCAGATACTTGAGTGACAGATTGAAGCCCTGAATTGAAGGATACAACAGTGGGTGCCACTAAGATAGGGGTTGAAATTAACACCAGTCCACCAGCTATAGCCTGAGGCTAGGAGAAACTGACAACGGCAAGTATTATTTGTGACTAACCAGTCCAGTGGGCTAGTAACAATTTGATGACTAACCAGTCCAGTGGGCTAGTAACAATTTGATGACTAACCAGTCCAGTGGGCTAGTAACAATTTGATGACTAACCAGTCCAGAGGGCTAGTAACAATTTGATATCTCAACCATTTAATGATCAATGTGGCCAAATTGGCCTATATATATATATATATTGAGAAATGTCTATATGCAGACCAAGAATACTATTTTTGAAAATTTACAGTGGAATGACTGGCTCGATAATCGAGTCAGACATTTCAGTGGTAAATTGTCAAAAATATTTTTCTCTTCATCTGCAAATGGACATTTTCTGTGAGAAAAAATTTTCTTGACCAAATCTGACCATCTGAGCCAAGTCATTCATTATGTAGTTGCTTGTGATGCCAGCCTACATGTGACGTAATTGATTATAACATCATCATATTCTACTTGATCACCAGATTGGATACATCAATTTCCATATCTGGCAAGTGAGGGCTGGTAAATAATACTAGAATCGAGTGATCACTAGGGTCAAGTTCGGATGGCTAACCATAGCTAACTAGACACCATTCGAACTTGAAATAGTTAGCTAGCTAGTCAACTACATTTGTACAGTCGACCGAGCACCCAAGCTCGGATCCATGAAATTTGCATAAATTTCAAAATGGCCGACACCTATCGCTTGCCACGAATAAATCCATATAAAGGTGTAAATATTTCACTAAATAACTTAGGTTTGATGAAATTATACTTTCCTATTGTATGTTAATGTTCCCAAGACCCGTTTTCTTCCCACTTTATCTGATATGGACGCTTTTTGATGTTTTAGCGGACACAAATAACCTATTTTCGTAGGACATCAAATCAGACAACAGAAAGAATTAATGGAGACTGGTACCCATCTCCGAATTTTCTGCAATTGTAATGCAATGGGGAACCAGGTATCAACCAACTATGGTCGACTAAACAGCGTTCCCATGGGCATAGCAACTGCGCATGTTCAGTAAACCAGCAAACTGACTATGGTTACCCAGCCAAATTGGACCTTGCCCTGCTGGCTAGTGGCCTGTAGAGGATTATCTCGACCTATACACGATGAAATGAGTTACTTACAATCTGTCTGTCCATCACTCAGTATTAAAGGACTGCTCAATTTCTGAAATATATAACAAGATGAAAATGTAATAATACAGTTGTAAAGAGGTTCAAATAAACAAAAATTTAGTTTTCAATCTTATTACATTAAATATTTGCAAATAATTTGACTGGAAGCCATGGCTGCTTGGTAAAGCAGCAATGGCTTCCAGTCAAATTATTTGCAAAGTATTCAACAACTTTTCTATAATATTGGCTTGAAATTAAGATATGTATGGGTACAAAATTACTGAATTGAAACAAGAATTTTGTCGGAATCAATGTCTCGCCTGACCCCTGATTGCTTATAAACAACAAAGCTTAGTGACCTTGACCTTTAAGCGCAATGATATCACACAGATTCCTAACTAGCGTTTTAAGCAAGTTGAGAAGTTTTGCATGCAAAAACCTGGATGTTCAAAAGAGAGGTTTGCACCAAAGGTCACAGTCATCTAACTCACCTTGACCTTTGACCTTGGGACCTCAATGTCATCATGGTGATTTCTAAAAGTATAGGAAACCATGTATACAAATTAAGTTCCAAAAGGCCTAAGCAGTCTTAACCCTTAGCACATTGATGTCAATAGTCTATCTTTAACAGTGTCAATGACAAGGAAACTAGTGTACATTTTTCAACAACTTTGTTGAAAAATAAACACCCGTTCATCTTTTACTTCAATTTGAAAATTAAAAAATTTTGACATCAGAATGGTAAGGGTTAAATCTTAGCCAAAGTGATTTCGAAATGCAACACTTAAGTGCCTGCCATTGGAAAAGTCAAATCTATCATGGCTATACTGCATCACCACTGCTTAATATGCAAGAGAAAAATTGACCAATCAAAGGGACATGTCTACTTGTGATTATTTACTGTCTATCCTCTGTATTTCGTCTGTATGCATCCATTACTGGGAAACGTACAATGTAACGATAATCATCAGTATGTTTGGGTCATCGCCACAAGAATAGAGTGGTGGGTGGTGTGGTGGGAATCATAAGAGCAGCCCTTAGATACAAGAACAGATTCTTGGTTTTTTACTCGAATACATGTTATAAAATATAAAGTGATTTAATGAGATAACATTTGTTTTGAATATAAATTAATTGTCTACGATTAACATATAGATTGTTTCAATTCATATATAGCCTCTCTATTTGTCAATCAACTTTTATGACACCATAGGGCAGGGGAATCATTTTAGGAAATCTCACTCAGCTTAGTTGATGCCAAACAGTGTCTTACAGGGTGGATCAGTTGGCTTTCTATTGCTTGTCTTCATTTCGTGGAGTTGACGTCATCAGGCTCTGATGATAGCACATGATGCATATTATCCGGAATTGGACATCGCTTATAGAGAGAGACACCTGACTAAAATGTCTATATACTGATGTGCCCTACAATATGTTTTTAATGTTATTGAAATTCACAATGGAATTCTGGTATTCTGTTTTTAAATGCACACTTTGTCTCCTCCACAGGAGTTGACATGTGAGTGGATAGTTATATCATGGCAATCAAGTTGCCAAGCACATGTACAAAATGTAACCTAACTAAAGCTGAGTGAATAGGTTTACAAGGACTAGTTAAAGATGGTGGTGATGTGATCAAGAAAGCTCCTCTAAGACACAACATATGCGATTACATGGAAGAGGGTGTAACAGAGTTATCGGACACTAACTTTGATAATGAACTACCCGAGGACCACATACTACTCTACGTGAGCGTTGTCAAAGACCGCCTAGTCATGGTGTTAAAATTAAGAGATTAAGTCATAATTAGCCGGCTAGCATATACTTTGCAAACAGCAATGCACAGCAACTCCTCCCAGTCAAATTAACTTCAAAACATTAAACAAAATTATAAATATTTCCATCTGTGATTTAACAACCCTTTCACTGATAAATTCCCCATGTCTCAAACTCAAGACAAACAAACAGGAAAGCTGTTGAATATTTTGAAATTAAAATGACTGGAAGCCATTGCTGCCTTAGACAGCAATGGCTTCCAGTCATTTTAATTTCAAAATATTCAACTGAATATGTTACACATTGTACTTTTCAGAGATTTGTTGTCGAAAGAGTTAATAGACTTCAAAGGGATCATGTAAGCATCCATAACATCAGAGGCATTTGTCCTACTGACCTTTCACATCTTCCCTTTGCCTTTATCTTTCCTTTGTCTGGGTTTCATGCGAGGTGGGCCAGCAAGACGCAACTTTATCCGAGTCATTGTCTGAACGTGACGATTCGCATGGCGCTATCACATGGTGCCATTTCATTTGTTCGATATCGGCTATCAGTACTTCAGATATACTGAAATGCGCATTTTCCTGGAATAAAAAAAAATTCATACCAAATACACACAAGAATAGAGCTAAGTAGCGACTGATTACTATCACAGATTTGCCCAAAACGTCACAGCAACCTAATGGAAGAATGTATTTGTAGCTATGCCCTGCCCATTTCTAGCTAAGTTCCACTCACTTTTTCACGTTGGTGGAATCGATTTGAAACTTTGAAACCTATATTCCCAGATTCTAAATTCCAAGATACATGTAAATAAACTATGCTGATTGATTCAGCAGCGTCAAGTTCGACTCACTAACTATAGTCAGTTCGTTGGTTTACTGAACATGCGGAGTCGCTATGCTATCTGTTTTGATGACCCACAAAAATGGGTTATTTTTGTCCGCTAACACATCAAAACGCATCCATATGACATAAAATGGAAGGAATAGGGGCTTGCGAACATTGACATACAATGGGAAAGCATAATTTCATCAAACCTAAGTTATTTAGTGAACTATCTACACATTTATATGCATTTATTCATGGCAAGCACTCCGTGTCTGCCATTTTGAAATGTACACAAATATCGCGCTAACCATCTGAACTGAGCGTGTGCTCGGTTGACTATAGTTGACTAGCTAGGTAAACTATTTGAGGTTCGACTCGGAATCTAGTTATCTATAGCTAACTGGGGGGGGCTGTTATTCTCGCAAAACCACTGCAAAGGCTGTTTTTGATGGGCTCGACCATTACAAATTTGAGATATTAAATTGCTACCAGGCCACCATGCTGGTCAATCACAAATCATACTAGCCCTGGCCAATGGAGAAATTCTTTTTTAACCATGTCCCGCCAATGTTTATTAAATTGAATCAACAGAATTGTAATATGTTGTTGCACTTATATTAACTCCAGTATTAGTAGCGTTTCACGCGATCTACAATATAGCCTGAAAACTAGTGACCAGGGCCCATCCTCGAGGAGACAGCTGGGAACAGCAACTGACGCAGCCTTATTGCTCGGGGAGGAAGACAAAGCCACCTTGCCTAGATCTTGACTACATAAAAGGGACGGGGCATGGACACTTACAATAGGTCAGTAGCTTATTAAATTATGCTACAGAATGTTTATTAAATTGTACATTTATCAAAGACTTAAAAAAGCATCTGCTTTTGTTTCTACGAGAATTGTTAATACTTACCAGATGTACTATTATGATAATGTCTATTATCTAGTCTAGTTCAATATAAACAATTAAAACTCTGCAATCTCCATGGTCCTGCCCATTACCAAATGGAATTACCATAGCCTCCAGGTACCGAGTCAATTCCCAACAACAGTCAGATTTAATCTTATATTTGTCTTGACAAAGAGTGAAAGCAGCTCAGCCTTACCTCAGCGGGGCGGGTGAGGATGGCCAAATTACATCTGGTAAGTATTAACAATTCTCGTAGAAACAAAAGCGGATGCTTTTTTGATTCTACTTCGAATAATACTTACCATATGTACTATTATGATAAACTCCGGATTTCGACAGCCAAGAAACTCCAGTGGGAGGTGAGGCTCGAAACAGCTCTCATCTACTGAGTACTAAACTTCCATGGTCTAGACCGCTCTCCCCCCCCCCCCCCCCCCCAACAGCACCCTGTGCTCATTTGTCCGCACAAATTCCAGAGGGCTGTCAAAGGGGAAGCAACACCCACCAGACCAGTGTCAGCCCCAAGTCTCAGCTAGGGCAGTCTAGGAGAGTGCAAAGAAGCTGCTACAAATTCTAATTTTGAAAAACTATCAGTATATCGATTAGATTTTCAAATTTGAGTCTAATGTCTGTTGCAATGAATAAGATACTCTTGAACCAGACTTTTTACTTAATCTGTCTGGGAATTCGACTGTAAGTAAATTAATAGTAGTCACCTAAATTAAGAAAACACTCATCATTTTCAGAGTGCTTGGTCTTGCTTGATCATCACACGAGCTCTGCCCAATCCACAGTCGTTCACAGATCATGTGCATCACCATTGCTCAGTGCATGTGGAAGAACCATACGATGGTTGCAAAAACAGTGGTCGGATGTGGCTTTAGTTAAGATACGACAAATTGGTGACGGCTACCGGATTAAGCGTGCTGGAGATATCGAGAAGGTAGAAATCAGTGAATGACGACTAGGCATGCCATTGTGCTACAGACATCACCTCCTCTAAGGAGACACCCGTATAAAGGGCGGATGATGCTGCTAGTGCATTTACCAACATATTTTTCCAGAAAATTTTCCGGTCACCTAAGGATGCAATTGCAAATTTTTATTTCTCTATTGCATTAATACTGATGCTTTTGCTGTACTAATATAAGTTAATAGATTTAGATTCGTATCATCTATTGCCATGACTGAAATGGCTTGCATCAGGTTACACTATCACTATATAAAAGATGACTTCTGATAGACACCAAAATAGGCCTGTAATGAGCAAAATGAACTGTTGAGCTAAATTGAAACTTACTCACTTCAGTTAGTCACATGTATAATCAGCCGGTGTAAAGGGCAGGTAATGTGACAGTTGCTTTAGTCATTAAACTTTCAAAATAATTTGTTTACAAATACTCATTTGGTTTTTTCTTCCACTTAAAATTGGTAAAAATTAGTAGGCAGTCTGTCAAACAAACAATCCGACAGCCCTGCAGTGCCTGCACCCACCCACCCACCAACCAACTTACCCACACACACACACACGCACGCACACACTGGGTCACACACATCTGAGTGCCGCATAAGGAACCTTCTCCAGAGATACTAGTAAACCCAGTATTCCGAGAAATTGACGTGCCATCAGAAAGGCTCCTAGAGAAACTGACTCCAGAACTGCAATCAAACTCTTGACTCTGCTCTCCGCCGGAAAAGCTACACCGTCCCTGAGATTGAAAAATATGCCCAGATACATAAACTCCTTGGAGTCAATTCTGATTTCTCTAGATTCACAATCCATCCTAGGTCCTTTAGTAAGGCCAGGACTACCTGAAGTTTGTTGCGTAGAGTGACTGGATTCCCCGCCTTCAGGAACCAGTCGTCTATGTAAGCATGAACAGCTATGTTTCTCATGCGAAGGTAAGAAGTCATGGCGAGAACCACTTTGGTGAGGACCCTCGGGGCTGTGGTCAGACCAAAAGGAAGCGCATTGAATTCCCAAACATTGTCTTGGAATGCAAAGCGAAGGTATTTCTGAAAAGGAATTGACATTGGAATATGAAAATATGCATCATTCAGATCTATCGATACTGCCCATATGACTTTCCTCAGCCCTCTCATCACCGCTGCCAGTCTCCATCTGAAATTTTGGTGAAAGAATGAATTTGTTCAGTGGTTTGAGGTTGAGAATCGGTTTCCAACCCCTGGTGTGTTTCAGAACGAGGACAATTATCGAATAGAAGCCCAGGGAGGAGCGATTACTGACTAAATGAATCGCATTCTTCTGGTAAAGATCTATGATGTCTGAGCAAATGGCATCTAGATGATCGGATTCCCTTGGAACGGGAGTCCATACTGGAGTCGATGTTAATGGAACTAACAACTGATGGATGAGCCAGTCCGGTTCATAGCCATTTCTTAGCCAATGACAGACTAAACAATCTTGCAAGACCTGTTCCCACTGGTTTGATAACAGTTGAAGTCTGCCTCTGATGAAAGGAATCGGCACAAAACACGCAGTCGATATTGTGTGATACGACATTAATTCGTTTGGGTGAAGATTCTCTACTGCCTGCATTCCTGTCGCCACCAGTACAGGTTTCGCTGGAAGCCCATCAGGACCATCCCGCATGGCCACCTCGTGGCTTCTTGGAATGACGGCCAGGAACCACCGCCATGGGTATCCTTACGGTAGCCACCGTGACCCGACTCACAACCCTTCCTATCATCTTCATACGGCCTCTTATCAGAGGACGTGTATGAAGACAAACGGCCAGGTCCCTGTGAACTGGATGCCCGATGGGTATCACGGCCAGAAGGACGGAAGTGCAATCTTTGGCGCTGCCTCTTCTGTTCATGCCGAGGCTGCTTTTAGGACTGTTGTGGCTGAGTCCTTTTCGTCGACTTCCACGACTTGCCGACAACCTCCTGCTCTGTCACCATAGACACAACTTTGGAGGGGCTTGTCATGCCGAGCCACCAATCAAGCCCGGACCAATGAAGGGTGTGGAAGTTATCGCAATCCTCATCTCCTGTCAGGGTTCTACACAATTGAGAACCATTCTCCTCCACTCCGCCAATGATCTGGTGATCATCCTGACCAGGCAATCCTGGGACTAGCGCATGGCGTCCCAGACAACTCCAGGAGCCACCTCTGGCACTTCCCCACCTTCCGCCGCACAGGTCAGCACACCCTGCAGGGCAGTGCACCCGTGCGAGAGAGCAGGCATAGCCGCTCTTGCCGCATCCTTAATGAGAGGTACCTCATTGAAGGGATTCTTGTTAGCTTGGGAAACCAAGGGTCGAGAATGACCCTTGGCTTTCCCGGCTAATGGCCTATTCAGCGCTTCTCTTTCCCCGACTGAAAGCCGAGGAACACGAGCATACTGACGGTAGGCCTGCTCTGGAAAGTGGATCCTACTCCTTATCCCCTTAGGGGCCTTGGGCAAAGAATACTCTGGCTGAACCAGACGGTAAGCCACGACTTCTAGCATATCAGAAGTCTGAGTGTCCAAGGGAAGAGAGCCGCAGGCTCTGACATCCACTCCATCGCCGGGTCGCACTGAGATCCCTGAAACGATGTCAGCCAAGGACCTGTACCCATTCAGCTTCGGTGCAAAAAAGATGATTCGTCCATTAATGGACTACCATTATCATCTGCCTTCTCACCCTTCGATGAAAAGGCCACCGACGATCCATGTCGAGAGCTACGGACACAAACTCCCACTCGAAGCGGGTCCATGGCTCGACTACTTGCGGCTAGCGAATTGCCAGGTACTGAATCACCGCAATCCATTGGCTCCAGCATGAGAGCCGGGACTACGGCTGCTACTATAGCAGATGGACTCCGAGAGGAGCCATCATAACCGCGTCCAAGACGCCGACGGGGGCCGCATAACACAGCTCCGACGGCACTCCGGACTGAGCGAAATCTGGCTGAAAAATGCTCGACAAAACGTCGACATCTCCACCCGGTTGACAAACTCGTAC
This sequence comes from Chaetoderma sp. LZ-2023a, assembly GCA_034401795.1. Taxonomy (NCBI): domain Eukaryota; kingdom Metazoa; phylum Mollusca; class Caudofoveata; order Chaetodermatida; family Chaetodermatidae; genus Chaetoderma; species Chaetoderma sp. LZ-2023a. The sequence continues at coordinate 22,449 of JAVVLW010003662.1, forward strand.
AAAACCCATCGGTGACCCACGGGAGGTACGGAATTGTCACCTGTGAAAGCTCCGGCATGCCAGAGTCTTCTATCAGGATGATATCTTCTTCCTCCGCCGTTGGCTCTTGAGCCAAAGCAAGAGGAAAGACAGGTGCATGTCCCTCCGCAGAACTAGCCGGACCACCGATAGGTAATCCTGCACCAGCCTGCATCAACGGGACCATGGACTGAAAAGACTCAAACATTGCCTTGAATTGGGCTGCCCAAACACCCAAGGCCGAGTCCATCCACTCAGTCAGGTGCTCTTCCAGACCTTTGACTGATGCCTGATTCACTTTGGCCACCTTGTCCCTCGCGATTCTCTCCAAATGCGCACGCCGATTGCGATCAAATTCCGCCACCATTTCCGACGACCACTTCGTACATACATCGCAAGGGCTTCCAACTTTGCACTTCGCGCCGACAACACAGTGATGTCCTGAGAACTTCCGCTTCATGAAGCGGTTACAGCGTGAGCAAACCGTATCAGGCGGGGCCCCTTCACTTTCTGCGAACACAGAATAAGAATTAAAACATTTCACATGATAATATGATGAAGAGCTACATGCACAATTACTTGATTGTGATTTAAGATTACTTAAAAAACTAACTTTCTCTCAAATTAATGATAACCAAGTTTTAGGCAGGAAATATTTGAAAATTTTTAGAGTGAAAATTTAATAAACATGACTTGGTAATTAACTAACGTTAAAAAATAGTCAAGAAAATACGACCAATCGCCACAAACACCCTCAACAGTGAAGCGAGAGCTAATGATTGGCTTAAAACAGAGTGCATAGATACGCCAAGCCAAAACAAAACGTCAATCATGGGCGCCGCCATCTTGGCTACGGGCGCATCCATCTTGGAAGGAACTGAGTCGCAAGAGAAATTAACCGAGTATCTGGATAAGATTAAAACATTAACAGGTAACAAAGCGACTCCAACAATGAATACCATATTAAAACAATGTGCCAATTTAAGGAGATTTCAAACAGTCATTACGGCACGAATGTATTAATTCTAGATTGTTACAACCAGCTCCTGTGATGATTTTCCTTTCCCTTCCATAGCGATCAAATCATGCGTAGAATTCTCAGAACGCAAAAATTCAAGCTAAATGACGATTCAGAAAAACGCGACTGTAAAGTCGAGCAAAATAGACGAATCTGACTGTTGTTGGGAATTGACTTGGTACCTCGAGGCTATGGTAATTCCCGGACACAGTATGGGCAGGACCATGGAGAGTGCGGAGTTTTAATTGTTTATTTTGAGCCAGACTAGATAATAGACATTATCATAATAGTACATCTGGTAAGTATTATTCGAAGTAGAAAGCTGTTGCATTTTAGCTTTTGATCGCACAATTACTACATGTCTTCGGAGCCCTACAGCCAAGCTCCCACCCAACTGTGAAGAAGATCCTTCCAGTAGAACTAAGGTTATTAAAAAAAGTCTTACGCCTTAGCAATCCGGTGTCAAAATTTTAAATTTTCAAAGTAAAGTAAAAGATGAACTGATGTTTATTTTTCAACAAATTTGGTGGAAGATGGTGCTGTCGTAGACAGCAACATCTTCAACTAAAATTGTTGAAAAATGTACACTTAGTTTCTTTGCTATTGACACTGTAAAAGATGGAATATTGACATAAGTGTGCTAAGAGTTAAGAGCGCCAAGAACAATGAACATCAATGAGCACTAACCCTTGCATCTAGCGACGTGGGTAAAACATTTACACCTGGAGTGACTGCATAAGTTATTAAGCCAGTCATTAGTGGTTAACATTTTTTAAATAGTAAAGTCTGATAAACTTTCCAATCTTGGTGCCTGCACACCGGCAACCCTACCACTTCTAAACAAGACAATTGATGAATCCAATCTGTCACTCAAGTATTGACATGCCCCGCCCATCCCCAGTTAAATTAGCTTCAAAATATTCGAAGTAGAAATACAATTCATACACTTCATGACAAACTTTTCGATTTTCGTGATGGAGCACATTTCTCGATGAGAAAATTTAAATTTCCTGAACAAATTTTAGGGTTAAAGGGTTGACCCTCTCACCGTATCCATGTTAGCACATGTATGGAAATCTTGTGATGATAGATAACTCGTCAATGACTGCCCTTCCTCGGGTTGTGGTAACAAGCTATCTGGTCTTCTCAATGAAACATCTGTCAACAGAATACGTACACAAATTATAAGTTTTATAAGTCAAATTACTTTCAAACCATTCAATAAGTAAACTTTCTGCTTGAATTTCAAATTAATATAATGAGATTTCATGGAGGAACAGAAGCAGTTGTTCTCGAAAGTCTCTTTGGCTATGGATAAGAACTGCATAAACCAACAATGTTTTCAAAATGAGGAGTCACGGTATTGTCCTAGAGACCACATCGCAATACATTACATGTAGTGAAGAAAGATTGTGCATAAACATTGCATGTCCCAAAATTAGATGAAGGGGCATGGCTCTGTTGATGACAATCAGCGTCAAACGTGTAAATACTTTGAAATTAATTCAGCTGGATCAAAGTAATTTCAAAATATTTAACATGTTGCCATAAATTGTTCACGACTTTCCGATTTTTCAATTTACAAAGTAGCGTCATAAAAATCGTAATCGAATCAAGACATGGACAAATTATGTACCACTCCCGCCTAACATTGTGAGTTGACTAGGAGTACTTGTGTGTGCCTGAATGGATGAATCCACTTTTAACTATGCGCTGCTCATTTTTAGCTACACGTACGCTCCGCTCTCCCTTCCGCCGTGTTGTTAGTGATCGAACACTGGACTCCCTGAATCTCAATTTCCAGGAAATTATACAGGTAAGCTCTTGAATATTTTGAAAGTAATTTGACTGGATGCTGTTACTGCAGTAGTCAAATTAGTTTCAAAATAGTCAACAGAATATTTATTAACCCATTACTAGTCATACTGGCCAAAACCGGCTTCCTGTAGTGGTCTTGAGGAATGTCCATTTGCAGGACAAGAGAAGACAACTTTTGAAAATTTACCACTGGAATGCCTGGCTCGATAACCGAGCCAGTCCTTCTAGTGGTAAATTCTCAAAAATAGTCTTCTCTTGTCCTGCAAATGGACATTTTATAAGCAAATATTTTGAATTTCTTGAGAAAATTTGACCATTAAAGGGTTAAGTAGTAATTCGCACACATGACTGTTGACAGACTTTTAAAAGTTCATGACGAACTTAGCTACATTATTCATTACGCAATTTGATTGTGAAGTCCGCCTACACGTGACGTACTTCAGCGTGACATCATATACTTATCTGACACATAGGACATAATGCTTACAAGTGGTCTGACTGAAGGAGTTGAGTTAAATGCAATTAGGAGGTGTAATTAGAGGTCAGATCAACATTAGCCAGGTAGCTCGAGGATACTAGGAATATATGAATCCAATTCATGAATCCTAACTCAATCATATGATGTCATAATCAACTATGCGACGTGTATGCTGACATCATAATCATGTCGTCATGAATGATTATATTATGCCTGTCTTTAACGCTTAATAGTCTGACACGTTGTATGAATTGTATGTCTTTACCATGTAATAAACATTCTGTTAAATATTTTGAAACTAATTTGACTGGGCTGCCATAAGCAGCAAAAGCAGCCAGTCAAATTAGTTTCAAAATATTCAACAGGTTTTCCTGTATAGTTTTCTGGAAATTGATAGTCAAGCAGCTCAGGGATCGATCCCTACACAAGCGAGGTGTCAGTGGAGCTTAGCTAGAGATGGGCGGGGAATAGCTAAACGTGGAAATATAAGGTCCATTTGTCACTCAAGACTATAATGTCATAATCTCTTACATCACATGTAGGCTGACATCACAATCAAAATATGTAATGAATAACGTACATGGTCTGTTATGGACTTTAACTTTTCTGTCAGGTTTAATTAGTTTTTCTACTTAATAAACATTCTTTTGAATATGGTGAAACTAATTTGACTGGGTGCTGTTCCTGCTATTCTGACAAATTAGTTTCTTCAAAATATTCAACAGCTTACATGACGTGTAGTTTTTCAGAAATTGAGATTTACAAGTTCAGGGTTCGATCGATCCAAAAATGGCCGAAGCATTGGAGGAGGGTGTCTAGGAATGGGCGGGGCAGAGGTGGAAATGGATTCCTCAACTGGGCTGGACTAGTTAGATTTGTTATTGACAAGTCTTGTGTCCGTGTAACAATTTGATATCTCAAATCTTTAATGATCGAGCCCGCCACAAGCAGCCTCTGCAGTGGTCTTGAGAAATGTCCTTCTTAAGACCAAGCGAACAGATTTTTAAATAATATCACTTAAATGATTGGCTCGATAATTTAACCAGTGATTCTATTGCTAAATTTTCAAGAATAGGTTTTTCTTGGCCTGCAAATTGATATTTTCTATCCGGCCATCAAATGGTTAATGTATATATCAGTTTTAATACAGAAGCGGACAGAATAACTGAAGGCCAACATTCAGCAGTGCACGATAAAGTTCAAATAATCTAATCCACATGTTTCTTCGATGATACCAAGGACACCTACCGTTATTAATGCCACTCTCTCTACTTATAGACAGGGTACTGCTCTCTTGCTCACGCAGATGACCATCTGTAATGTTTCGTGCAAGCTTCTCATCAGTCATACTATGCCGTTGTGAAGTCGTCTGCGATCTCCTAATGAATTCTTGCCTTCCACGCGTTGATATAGCGAAATCAGACTTAACCCGCCGATGCGTTGGTGATGCGACAGGTGTGGACTGCTGTTTCAAAAATAGTTTTTTCGAAGCAACTAACACCTGACCAGAATTATTTTCATCTAACAGTTTTGACTTTTGCTCTTTGGTGTGGTAATTCTTATCAGTGCTCAGATCACTCTTTAACGATTTCACCTCAACCATCGAGTTATAAGCGCTATCTTTGGAGTATCCTATGCTGTCTTGCCACTGTAAAATACTATTTAAAATTTCCTCAGTTCCATCCTCATCAGCATCAATAGTTCTATTTTCTACAATATTTCTTTTCCATGATGCTCTGTTTCTAATTGATCCACCTTTGTCAGAAATATCTGACTTATAACCAATTGTTCTATCTGTGTGTGACTTTATTGAACTATAGTCTGACGTTGATAGAAATTCAACATTTAATAACGGGTCACTCTCGTAGAAATCCACAGCGCTACGCGGTGTTGGGAAAGACGTCGCTCGCGAAGATGATGAACTTTCGACAGATTTTTCCAAAACTAACAGTAATGTTTCCTTCGCCCGTTGTCTTGAATCATCGGGACTAGAACCTGAAAATAGGACAGATATTTATCATTTGATTAAACCTTCAATGACTAAATCTGATTAAGAAATATTTCTGCTTATTCAGTGTCCAATTACAGGTCAGGAGAATATTTTTGAGAAATAATCATAGTTATGACTGACTAATTTATCAAGCCAGTCATACCAATGGTAAATTTTCTAATTTATTTTTCTATTCTCTTGCAAATGGGCAGATCACTGCACTGGACGCTTTTGGCCGACTTGACCATCAAATGGTTAGAGTTGACACAGGAGGGGTTAAATCTAGAGGTATGATTTTATGTGCTTTCTTCTTCTTTTCGTTCGCTGATCATACCGCCAGTCCTGTAAGTGACTATCGACATGATCATACGCGTTAAGTGCGTGGATCCATGGTTTATCAGAGTGCGCCGTGCGGCCTGTAACCTCCCTCTTCAGCACTCGAGGTTTCTGTCAGGAGAATATTTTTAGGAGAACTAATCATTGACTTGGGATTATGCGGGCTGTTACTTAACCTCAGATGCATTGGAAGAGAGGTACTTCTCTTGTGCAGTATCTTTCTCTGCCGTGTAATCTGTGAAGAAAATATAAGTACGTTTTTAAGATTACATACATTTAACACAAAAGCAATCAGAGATCGCAGACTTTGCGCTAACCCTTACCTCCTGTAGTCGCCTCTTACGACACGCAGAGGATACGGAAGGTGTATTCTAAGCCCCACCAACAGGGCACGATTTATGTGCCATTGTTGGGAGTCCTAAAAACAGAGCATGTGCACAATAGGCTAAACAAATGTAATCACCTAAAGAATCCAAATCCTGATATGAATCCTCTTTGCCATGTTCACCAATTGTAGCTACTGGGCTTCCAAGCCTAGGAGAACTAATCATTGACTTGGGATTATGCGGGCTGTTACTTAACCTCAGATGCATTGGAAGAGAGGTACTTCTCTTGTGCAGTATCTTTCTCTGCCGTGTAATCTGTGAAGAAAATATAAGTACGTTTTTAAGATTACATACATTTAACACAAAAGCAATCAGAGATCACAGACTTTGCGCTAACGTTTTGTCAGATTTTAAAGGTTTTAGATGTTCTGTATTTTATCTACACGTATGTATCATAAGAAAATTTGTGAAATCCTAGTGTAGTGTTCCATCCTTAATTGTGTTAACATTTGAAATAAATCGGACCACTAGTTTCTGAGATATTAAAAGATCAGGAACTTGAGCTAATCCAGATCCAACTGTTTAAATCTGGATCATGTCCACAGTCGGGAGACCATTTTACAGTAACAGCCTTTTGTGTTAAAACAAGGTTCAAAGCAGATCAGTAGCTTTTTAGATAAAGCTCTGGTGGGGTGGGGGGAGAAGAGACTTGCGCACACACATACGTGTATGCACACATACAAATACACATAAAACACATATACAGTGACCCGAATAAACACCCTCTTTCCCTTACAGGAGCAAGACTAATCAGTACAGCTGTAGACAGGGTATGGAATGAGCTCATACTATTTGGCGATCATGTAAACTGAATGGATATTTCCAGTTATAGCAATGCCCCACCCACCTCCAGCTAAGCTCCACCCACAGTTCGCGGTGTTGGGATTGATCGATCCCTGAATGCCATAACTATACAGGTAAGCTGTTGAATATTTTGTAACTAATTTGACAGGGTGCTGTCGCCGCCTAAGGCAGCGACAGCGCCCAGTCAAATTAGTTTCAAAATATTCAATAGAATATTTATTAAATAGTAGACATACAATTCATACAACAGCGCATCAGTGTGTCTTCAAATATGCATTCGTGACGTACTTATATATGTCATAATGACGTCATTCATTATGATGTCATTCTACACGTCACGTAGTTGATTATGACATCGTATGATGGATGGATAAAATGGAAAGGTCCATTGAGGGCTTTCTCTCTCAACCCTGAAATTCAAGTCTGACATGCCAGTAGCCCAAACAGATATTCAATAATTTGGTCATGAAACCCATTAATTCATTCACCGATAGATTCCCCACATGTCAATTTCATGGCAAACAAACACAAAAGCTGTAGACTATTTTGAAAATAATATGACTGGAAGGCATTGCTGGCTTAAGCAGCAGTGACTTCCAGCAATATTAATTTCAAAATAGTCAACAGAATATGCTATACATTGTAAAGCATGGACTTTTTCAGGGATTTGTCATTGAAAGGGTTAATGGTGAATCAAAAAAGCATCCGCTTTTGTTTCTACGAGTATTCTTAATACTTACAGATGTACTATTATGCTAATATCTATTATCTAGTCTAGCTCAAAATAAACAATTAAAACTCTGCAGTCTCCCGGTCCTGCCCATATTGTGTCCGGGAATTGCCATAGCCCCAGGTACCGAGTCAATTCTCAATCACAGTCAGATTCGTCTTATATTTGCCTTGACAAACAGCGAAAGTAGCTCAGCCTCACCTCAGGGGGGGGGGGGGGGGGGGAGGCGGCTGAGGGAGGGCCATAGTACATCTGGTAAGTATTAAGAATTCTCGTAGAAACAAAAGCGGATGCTTTTCGATTCTACTTCGAATAATACTTACCAGATGTACTATTACGATAAACCCCGGATTTCAACAGCCAAGAAATACCGGTGGGAGGAGGTGAGGCTCGAACCAGCACTCATCTACCATCCAACAGAGAAGGTTGTGAAGAGACTAGAACCCTGGCATACGCTTGGGTTATGCCATCTGACTCATAGAGTGCTAAACTTCCATGGTCTAGACCGCGCTTCCCCCCCCCCCGCCCCTCTCTTTTGTCCGCACAAAATCCAGAGGACTGTCGAAAAGGGGATGCAACACCCAGCAGACCCGTGTCAGCCCCAAGTCTCAGCTAGGGCAGTCCAGTAGAGTGCAAAGAAGCTACTACAACTTCTAATTTTGAAAAAATATCAGTATATCTATTAAGTTTCAAATTGGAATGAGTCTAATGTCTGTTTGAGAGGATAAGTATACTCTTACACCAGACTATTTACCTAAGCAGTCTGGTATTTCGACTGTAAGTAAATATTATTATTATTATTAGTCACTTACTGTAATTAAAGTAAACACTCACCATTTTGAGTGCTTTTTCTTTCTTGATCATCCCCGGAGTTCGGCCCAATCCACGGTCCTTCACTGGTCATATGCATGGCTCTGGTTCAGTGCAAGAGGAAGTAACTTGCGATGTTTGTGATTAAGTGCGCTGGAGATGTCGCGAAGGTGAAATCAGTAAATGACGACTCGGCATGCCATTGTGCTACATACATCACCTCCTCTAATCAGACACCCTTATAAAGGGCCGATGATGCTGATAATGTTCTGACCTGATGGGCGTTTTCATGATCAATCTGCTTTCCTGTAGCAATTTTGTGCGACATCTGAATAGCATCAACTATCCAACGAGAAATAGTATCTTTCTAGGCGCACAAATGAGGAGCTTTGAGACATAACCACTTAGATTTCGGGTCATCTCTCCACTCTTCAGTACGTTTCTTATACATTTTCAGACATCTGACAGGACACCAAGCAGAAGAGTTTGGGTCATGTCTAATTAAACTTGGCAAATTGATCGGTTGACCTGGATAGTCAAGTGACTGATTCTTTGCCAGGAAACAAAGACGTGGAAGTAGTCTTAAACCTTCACCCGTGACGACAAAACGGTCTTGCTCGGCAGATAGCGCATGAATCTCACGTCTCCTTCCCGCCGATGCTGCTGCAACCAAGAAAACTTATTTAATAGTTAGCAGTTTAATATCTATAGATCTAATCGATTCAAATGGAGCATGCCCTAAAACCTGTAGAACAAGAGATAGATTCCATGCTGGGATAGGAACTGGCTGTCTAAGTCGCAGATTGCTCATTCCTTTAATAACTTCATTCAAAGTGTCATGCTCCACTCCTTCAATGGCCAGACTGGGAATGACTGAAGCTAATGCAGACTTGTATGCTGCTAGGGTTGAAGGTACTGTACAAGTTTTTCAACTTCGTATAAATGACAGATAAAATCTGCTACGTGTTGAACAGATGCAGAAAAGGGATTAATATCTCTTCTTTGACACCACTCTGCCACTAGGACAATCTTGTCTCGGATTAAATTCTCGAATTTTCGAAGTGCTAATACCACCGCGAACAATTCGAGAACATTGATATGTTTTTGCGCATTGGTCCGATCCCATTTTGCTGACACTGATTGATTGTCCAATACCGCTCCCCAACCCATCGTCGATGCATCTGTAAAGATGGAAATCTGTGGTTGAGGAGGATGTAGAGGAACACCTCGCAGGAGATTCTGTTCTGATAACCACCACTGAAGATGGAATATCAATGGTTCTTTTACTGGAATTCTCAGAGATAATGCCTGAGTGCCGCATAAGGAACCACTTTCTCCAGAGACACTAGTAAACCCAGTATTCTGAGAAATTGGCGCTCCATCAAATGGGCTCCTAGAAAAACCGACTCCAGAACTGCAATCAAGCTCTTGACTCTGCTCTCCACCGGAAAAGCTACGCCATCCCTGAGATTGAAAAATATTCCCAGATAAGCAAACTCCTGGGATTGAGTCAATTCTGATTTCTCTAGGTTCACAATCCATCCTAGATCCTTTAGTAAGGCTAGGACTAGCTGAAGATTTTTGCGCAGAGTGACTGGATTCCCCGCATTCAGCAGCCAGTCGTCTATGTAAGTATGAACAGCTATGTTTCTCCTGCGAAGGTAAGAAGTCATGGCGAGAACCACTTTGGTGAAGACCCTCGGTGCTGTGGTCAGGCCGAATGGAAGCGCATTGAATTCCCAAACATTGTCTTGGAATGCAAAGCGAAGGTATTTCTGAAAAGGAATTGACATTGGAATATGAAAATAAGCATCCTTCAGATCTATCAACACTGCCAACATGCCTTTCCTTAACCCCGACATCACTGCCGCTACAGTCTCCATCTGAAACTTTGGTGACAGAATAAACTTGTTAAATGGTTTGAGATTGAGAATCGGTCTCCACCCTCCGGTGCATTTCGGAATGAGGAACATCATCGAATAGAAGCCTAGGGAAGACTGATTGCGGACTAAGAGAATCGCATTCTTCCGCTGAAGACTTTCGATTTCTGAGCAAATGGCATCTAGACGATCGGATTCCCTTGGAACGGGAGTCCAAACTGGAGTCGATGTTAATAGAACTAACGATTTACGGATGAGCCAGTCCGGTTCGTAGCCGTTTCTTAACCACTGACAGTCTAAACAATCTTGCACGACCTGTTCCCACTGGTTTGAGAACAGTTGAAGTCCGCCTCCGACGGAAGGAATCTGCACACATCTCGCGATCGATATTGCACGAGACGACGTTAATTCGCCTAGGTGAGGATCCTCGACTCCCCTTGTTCCCGGTGATACCGGAGCGGATCCCGCCGGAAACCCGTCAGGACCGTCCCCCATAGCCACCCCGTGGTTTCTTGAAAAACGATGGTCCGGAACCGCCACCACGGCTATCCTTACAGTAGCCGTCGTGACCCGAACCGCCACCCTTCCTATCCTTGCGAACCAGATGCCCGATGGGTATCACGGCCAGAAGGATGCTTGTATGACTGCTGCGGCTGAGCCCTTTTCGTCGACTTCCACGACTTGCCGACTACTTCCTGTTCCACAACCATTGATGCAACCTTGGATAAGGCTTGCCGTGCCGAGCCGCGGAACAAGCCTGGACCTATGAATGGCACGGAAGACAACGCAGGCCTCATTTCAGGTCCTGGCTCTACAAAATCGTTAACCATTCTCCATCGCTCAGCCAATGATCTCGTGATCACCCTTGCCAGGCAATCTTGAGATAGGCGCATGGTGTCCCGGATAACTCCGGGAGCAGCCTCAGGCACTACCCCCACCTTCCGCCGTGCAGGTCAGCATACCCTGCAGGACGGTACGGCCTAGCGAAAGCGCCGCCATGGCAGCTCTCGCTGCATCCTCAATGATGGTCAACTCATTGAAAGGAACTTTATTTGACTGCGAAACTAATGGACGAGAACGTCGCTTAGCTTTGCCAGCCAACGTCCTATTCAATGCCTCTCTCTCCCCGATGGAAAGCCGTGGGACTCGGGCATACTGATGGTAGGCTTGCTCCGGAAAACGGACCCCACTCCTAATCCATTTTGGGGCCTTTGGAAGCGTAAAGTCCGGCTGGACCATACGATACGCCGCCTCTAACTCCAACGTCCACTTCACACAAACATCGCAAGGACTCCCAACCTTGCACTTCGCGCAAGCTACGCAGTGGTGACCAGCAAATCTATGCTTCATGAACCGATTGCATTTAGTACACATAGTGTCCAGACCTTTATCCCTCTGCGAACACAAAGCAAGAATTAAAATGCTGCACATGACATACCTGACGAGCAAGCGCACAATGACGTGATTGTAATATTAAAATTACTTAGAAATATTAACTTTCTCTTAACTTAATGATAATCAAGACTTAAGGCAGGAGATATTTGAAAATTAATAAACACAGCTTGGTAATTACCTAACCGTTAAAATAACCAAGAAAAACGTACCGATCGCTACAAACACCTTCATCAATGAAGAGAAGGCTAAAGATTGGCACAATTAGTGTGCATAGACACGCCAAGCCGAAGGCAAACATAAATCATGGGCGCCGCCATCTTGGCTAAGAGCGCATCCATCTTGGAAGGAACCGAGTCGCAAGAGAAATTAACCGAGTATCCGCATAATAATTAAACAGTTACTGGTACCGGAGCAAGTCCAATAATGGCTACCATTTTAAAATAATGTGCCAATTTAAGGAAAATTCAATCATTCATTACGGCACGGATGTATAAATTCTATATTGATACAACCTGCCCCTGAGATGATTTTCCTTTCTCTTCCATCCTTCCAGCAATGAATTAAACAGAAAACTGCTAACTCCGTTGAAAATTGCAAATTTAGAGAGCACAAAAAACATGACTAGCATGGAGAGCAAAATAGACGAATCTGACTGTGATTGGGAATTGACTCAGTACCTGAGGCTATGGTAATTCCTGGACACAGTATGGGCAGGAACAGGAGTGCAGAGTTTTAATTGTTTATTTTGAGCTAGACTAGATAATAGACATTATCATAATAGTACATCTGGTAAGTATTATTCGAAGTAGAAGCAAGCTTCTGTATCGGTTTTGATCAGTGTCCATTAGCTGACCAAGGGCATATTTTAGACATCTGATCACTACAATGGCTGGCTCAGTCAACGAGCCAGCCATTCCAGTGTCTCCTGCTTTCCAAATGGACATTTACAAACCAATTCTGACCTTTGTAGCTGTGGTAGCAGCTCAATAAACCGCTATGTCCGTTAGTTAGTCAGCACATAACATAAGTCAGTTACAAAAGCTCATTCTGGGTTGCATCCAAAAAAAAATACTGATCCGATTTGGACCAAATTTTAACACAGCGAAGAAACTTGCAATTGCCGTCCAAGAGGATTTCCAGACGTTGGCCATGATCCGGATCAAAGAACATGGATCCAAATCGGATAGAATTCTGGACAGTGGGTATCTTGGAGATTACTGGTCTGATTTGGGTCACATTTTAACACAGGAAAGCATATGACCATACACCCACAACTTTGCGCAGGCTCCGGAAAGAATCCAGAAAATTTGGAAAATCTTGAATAGGCCGATCAGAAAAAAATCTGGAACTCACAGAAACCGAGATTCTATCGACCTTGTTTGGATCAGGATTTGTTATCATTTTCGAACCAACTGTCTTAACCCTTTCTATGATATAATCCTGATAAACCAGATTTTAACAAGATATAACATATATTCTATTGCATATTTTGAAAGGAAGCAATGGCTTCCAGGCAAATTATATTCAAAATATTCAACAGATGTTTTCATGTTTGCCTTGAAATTGAGATTTAAAGGGATCCAATTTCGTTACTCACAAACATCATGGTCATAACAACCCCAGCAACTACTTTTGTCAGGAAAACATTCTCTAACAAATATATATATATACATGTACAGTGTATGTACATTTATGGTATTGTATGTATGCTAATTGTCATGATTGCATAACAAATTAGGCCAGGTCAATACGTTACCAGATTAAGGTCTATTTCAGTCAGAAGTGCCGCCTTATTCTGCTCCACAGCCTGTAAGCACAGGATCATTGCACGAAAGTAGTCCTTTTGACACAGGAAAGCATCATCTGTACAAAGAAACCAATATATAGGGATTACAGCACAGCTCATAACTATAAGTTAATGTTTCCAAAACAAAGACACAAACATGTACATGTAAGCTAGTACAATTTTTAGCACAAAGTAAGAAATGTTCTGTTGAATATTTTGAATATAATTGGATATGAAATTCATTGCTGTCTTAGTTCAATCCAATTCATGAATCCATTTCCTCATTCAATCATATGATGTCATAATCAACTACACGACGTTGACGTCATAATCATGATGTCATGAATGATTCGATTAGGCCCGTCTTTAACGCTTAATAGTATTGTATGTTTTTGCTATTTAACAAACATGCTGTTGAATATTTTGAAATTAATAGGCAGCAACAGCACCCAGTCAAATAAGTTTCAAATATTCAACAGGTTACCTGTACAGTTTTCTGGAAATTGATAGTCAGAGAGTTCAGTGATCGATCGATCCCAACACAAGCGAGGTGTGAGTGGACTTTAGCTAGAAATGGGCAGGGCATAAGTAAAACTGGAAAGGTCCATTATGTTCAAAATATTCACCAGTACATGTTATTTTGCTTTGGAAACACGTTAAATTATTTTTGAACAGTAGTGTAGGGTCACACCTGCTTGAGAGGACGACTGGTTTTATGGCTCAAAAGATGGTGATTCTCGTAACCCTCAAATTTGTTTAAGAATATCTTAATTTTCCCGTGGAAAATGTCTATTTGCAGAACAAGAGAACACTATATTTATAGTCTAGTTGTCACTGGAATGACTGGCTCAGTTAACGAGCCAGCCATTGAAGTGGAAAAATGTCAATAATAGTTTTTTTCTTAGACCCCTGCAAATGCTGGCTTCGGTCGGCTTGACCAATAAGGGGTTGTTGATAAGTTCCTTTATTTATGCCAAGCCAGGTTTACTGTGTTATTAGATAGTGGGATAACGGTATCTAGTCTGAGTAAGCTGTCACACTAACCCTTACCATTCTGATGTTACAATTTTTAATTTTCAAATTAAATTAAAAGATGAACTGGTGTTCATTTTTCAACACATTTGGTGGGAGATGGTGCTGTCGTAGACAGCAACATCTTCCACCAAAATTGTTGAAAAATGTACATCAATTTCTTTGATATTGACACAATAAAAGATAGAATATTGACATTAGTGTGGTACGGGTTAACACATTGTACAAATAAGACCATTCAGAGATAGTAGACCATTGCCCTCACGTTTTCTCACAGTTTTCCTGATTTTTTTTATTCTCTGTATTTTTTCGGATCATGTCCAAAGTTGTGGGATCATAGTGTATGGTCATACCTTATCCCATGTTACAATTTGATTCAAATCAGACCAATACATGTACCTGCCGAGATATTCAGACCCAGGATTTGATCTGATCCAGATTATTTTCTCCAAATCACTGCCAAAGTTTGGAAATCCTCTTGCATGGCAAGTTCCTTCATTGTGTTAGAATCTGAGTCAAATCAGATCAGTAGTTTTTGACATACAGCACCAGCAAGAGACAGACAGACAGACAGACAGACAGACAGACAGACAGACAGACAGACAGACAGACAGACAGACAGACAGACAGACAGACAGACAGACAGACAGACAGACAGACAGACAGACAGACAGACAGACAGACAGACAGACAGACAGACAGACAGACAGACAGACAGACAGACAGACAGACAGACAGACAGACAGACATACAGACAGACAGACAGACAGACAGACAGACAGACAGACAGACAGACAGACAGACAGACAGACAGACAGACAGACAGACAGACAGACAGACAGACAGACAGACAGACAGACAGACAGACAGACAGACAGACAGACAGACAGACAGACAGACAGACAGACAGACAGACAGACAGACAGACAGACAGACAGACAGACAGACAGACAGACAGACAGACAGACAGACAGACAGACAGACAGACAGACAGACAGCTCCACCGACAGACAGACAGACACGCAGACACACAGACCCGATCGAAATAAACGAAATCACGGATTTCTTTTTTCACGAGAGTTGATACTTACCTCCCTAATACTCTTTGATATTGCTAAATATCGGCTTTCACTTAATAAAACAGTCAGATTTAAAAAGAAAGGTGCCCCTTATGGGCAGGTAGACAGAAGTCAGTCAGGCGGATGCCAGCCCCACCACCGCGCATGCGCCGACTAGTACTTCCTCTGACTAATGTATTGGCTGACACACATGCAACATAATAAGAGCCTGAAGACCGAGCCTCAGTGGGGCGGAGAGGCCGGGTCCGTATTAGGGAGGTCAGTATCAACTCTCTCGTGAAAAAAGAAATCCGTGATTTCGTGTATTTCACTTCAAGAGTATACTTACCTCCCTAATACTCTTTGATATTGCCAGAATTCGTCAGTGAATTCGGCGGGAGGGAGGCGAGGTCAAAAGACCAGCTCTTCCCTATGCGCTTTTCTGCGATTAAGGCACTTCTGAAATTGTGTGGAAACACAATCAGGAATAGATAGGAAAACATCGGCTAACACAAACAGATGGCTGAGAGATGACCCAAAGTCATAAGCGCTCCCCCCCCCCCCCTCCTCTAGGGAGGAAGACTGAATGACCTCAATGCCCCCATACGCTCTCTATGTGCAAGTGCCATGCACTATAGGACATTAAACGAAAAGGCTACATTTTCGTATACTCTCAATAATGAACCATATAAAACACGTACCATCACCATATTAATAACGAAGGGTCACGTGACATTACAAAAAAACATGGACAACACACACAAGACTGACCTTGTGGAAGATTGGCGCTGTCATCATCTCCCCATTGGTGAAGACTGATGCAGCCCATAAAGTAGATGTTTCCATTGATTAAATGTGAAATATATAAAAAAAATGAGGATACCTCATCAAAATATGTACACCTAGATTAGCTTTTCAAAATCGATAAGGCGAGAGGATTCGAGGTGTCACGGAGATACTGGTCGGTAAAACTTGACTCACAGTGCCACTGAGCTACTGACATAATATCATCCACAGGTACCCCATTAAATAGGGAAGTGGAAGCCACTACACCCCGGACACTGTGAGCCTTGGCCATGTCAACTTGTTTACCTGTGGCGGATTTATGGCAAAATTGAATACACTCTACAATCCACCTGGAAATGGTGTCCTTTGACGCCCTGCCATGGGGCCCAATATATGACAACCATAACGCTGTTGGGTCCATCCGCCAATCTTGAGTACGTTGTTTGTACCGGATTAATGCTCGGACAGGACACCATAGTTTTGAATTAGGATCAAACCTAGTCAAAGCTGGTAAAATTATCGGTTGACCCGGATATTTCAAAGACTGGTTTTTCGCCATGAAATTTATCCTGGGTAGAAGCCTAAGGCCTTCCCCTGTAACCACAAAACGGTCTGCCTCGGCTGACAATGCATGAATCTCACTCCTACGCCTAGCCGAGGCCGCAGCAATTAAAAATACAGTTTTAAGCGTCAACATTTTCATAGAAATGGAGCTTAGTGGTTCAAACAGCCTATCAGCTTGCACCTGAAGCACTAGTGATAAACTCCAAGACGGAATCACTAGGGGATTCCTTGGTCTTAGATTGCCCATGCCTTTGATTAAAGTATTTAATGTATTTACTGCATCACTTTCCCTATTAGCCAAGCAAGGGATAACTGTCATTAAAGCTAACTTATAGCCAGCAATAGAGTTATGCTTGAGGCTATAGGCATCATACAGGTGACAGAGGAAATCGGCTACTACCTGAATAGATGCATCCATTGGATTACTACATCTTTTTGAGCACCATTCTGCAAATATGTTGATTTTATAATTATATGCTCTGGAGGCTGACCAGCTTTAGCCATGAACATGGCTGCTTGCTCAGAAAAACCCTCCTTAATTCTAGATTCCTTGACAACATCCACGCAGTCAATTGGAACATTGACGGATTGTTGTGAAGGTTCTTGACCTGGAAGATAATATTGTCCATCAGAGGCAGAGGAACCGGATTGCAGACCAGACCAACAGATCCGTATACCATGATTGGCTTGGCCAATTTGTGGCGATCAGAAGCACTTGGCACTCCTCCTCTCTGATTTTCTGAAGAATTTTTGGAATCAGGATTGCTGGAGGGAATGCGTATGCATACATTCCCACCCAGCTGATAGCTAACGCATCTTTTGCGAAAGGTCTTGGATCTGGAATCGGAGAGACGTACGTCGTCATCTTCGCATTCTTCTTCTTTGCGAATATATCTATGTTGGGTTTCCCCCAGTTGTCGAACAGACGATCCGCCACACATTGATTTAGTTGCCATTCCGTAGTTAAAACACTCATCCTTCGGCTCGATGAGTCTGCTAACAGATTTAACCTTCCCGGAATATGACCTGCCTTCAAGGTAATCCTGTGATCCAGGCACCAACAAAGCAGTTTCCAAGTCGTCATACAGAGACTGGGCGACTTCGTTCCGCCCTGGCGGTTTATGTAAGTCACTACTGTTGAGTTGTCTGATCGAATTAGAACACTCTTGCCCTGAACTTTCTGTAAGAAATGTTCCAGGCCCAGGACTACTGCTCATAATTCCAGTAGATTGATATGTTCATTTGACTGTTTCAGGTTCCAAAGCCCTGATCTCGTGGATTCTTCCAGGCAAGCTCCCCACCCCTCCATCGATGCATCTGTATACATCGTTAACTGAGGGTGAGGAGGGGTTAACATTACCCCCGCCAGGAGATTCTCTGTCTTCAACCACTATTGAATGTGATGAACTAGAGGCTCCAACACTGACACGCTCGAGTCCAGTGAACCTGTACTCTGGGTCCATTGTGTCATGAGAAATAACTGGATCGGCCACCTGCGTAAGGCCGCCTGAGGAATGACTGGTTCCAAAGAAACCATCAATCCCAGCATTCTCAGATAAACCCGTGCCAGGACATGACGACTGTTGCACACTGACTGTATTACTGAGATGACTATCTGTACCATCTCCTGAGTAGGATACACATATCCTATCTCCAGATCGGAGAACATTCCCAGGAAAATAAACTTCTGGGATGGAGTCAGCTCTGATTTTTGAAAATTTATTATAAAGCCTAAATCTGTGAGAGTTTTGAAAACTATCTCCAGGTTTGCTGATACACTTTCCTGGTTGTGTGCTTTTAAGAGCCAGTCATCTATGTACGTGTGGACTGCTATGCTTCTCCTGCGGAGGTATGCTGTTATCGCAAGAACCACCCGGGTGAAGACCCGAGGAGCCGTAGAAATTCCGAAGGGTAACACCCTGAATTCCCACTGTCTGCCCTGGAATGCAAATCTCAGGAAGCGACCGAAACTCCTCGCTATTGGAATGTGGAAATAAGCATCCTTCAAATCTAATGAAGCTGTCCACATTCCCTTCTCCAACCCTGCCAACACCGATCTCACAGTTTCCATCTTGAAACTGGGTGTGTCTATGAAATTGTTCAATGGCTTGAGGTTGAGAATTGGTCTCCACCCTCCAATGCTTTTCGTTACCCAGAACACGGTTGAATAGAAGCCCGGGCAATTTTGCGGCAGCTGAATTGCTTCCTTGAGTATGAGGGAAATTATTTCCTCCTCTATACACAGCCGCTGATCTGAATCTCTTGGAATTTGAGTCCAGACCGGCACCAGAGACAGTCGTGATGGTGGGCCTGTTATCCAGTCGGGATGATACCCGACTGAAAGCCATCGCAAGACTAAACGGTCGTGAGTCAACCGTTCCCACTCTTGCATGTGGTTGGCCGATCGGCCTCCCACTGGTCCACCTAGGGAGAGAGGTGGACATAAGTAGCGCAAGAGTGGCACTGTCTCCTGGTGCAGATACACTGGGCTAGCTCTTACTGTGATGTAATCACCCTGTCAGGTACGATTACCACAACCATATCCTCGCGCACCATGGCCCGCACCGCGTGCACCACGGTGCGCGGGCGGCTGCCTGGCTGGCTGCGCCGGAGGAGCCTGCGCCCCCTCGCTGCTGGACAAAGTGCATGCGGCTGTTGCCGACGCTGCGCCGGTGGCTAGCCTCTGACCTGGCCACCGCCACCTCGAGCCTGCAGGGGATGATACGCAGGGGGAGCTGCGCGAACGCGCTCTCTAAGGAGCACTTCAAATTGCTCACGTAATGCCCTCTGGTTATTGACCGGGGTAACCGTCTCCTGGAGATGCTTACATCCCTCACCTCCAAAAAGACCAGGACCTGTCATAGGCGTACGCAGCAGCCTATTATACAAATCCTGGGACGGGCACAAGTTGTCAAGAGCAAACGTGCGCCTCGCCCGGACACTCCTGGTTACATACCGGGTTAAACAGTCCAAAGCCAAGTTAATACCATCTTGGATGGCTCTCTGGACAGTCACCGGACTAGGCTGACGTAACGCGGATGCCGTTACTACCCCTTGTAACAACTGTGAGACACACTAAAGCGCTGAAATAGACGCCCTCGAACTATCTCCCGCATCACGTAACGTGGTGTTAGCCGAACGCAAAACGTTCGAACACAGTGCTCCCATGTCAGACCAGGAACCTGGCCGCGTATCTTCACCCAGCGCAGCACGGTCGTCCATGCTTGGCTTCGGTACTACACCGTATAGCTGATATTGATCAGCTGTCATACGGCACCGCTTTGCCACTTGGTGCGGTGGGGAGGGGGGGCCTTCGCTAAACGTCCATGTGCCGTAATGGATGTCTCCGCCGCAGTGAACATATCAATAATATGATCAGCTAACGGCAAAGATAGCATAGCGGTAACAGCCGGCTTTCCTGTCTGCCACGGGCGCAGGTCCTGTTGACTGGCCGACTGATCCACGGCAAGATCTGGCCTGACGTTGATTATCCACTGACAAGCGTCAGACCAGTCTTCCTCCGTGGCCACCTGTGAATGCTCTACAAGACGAGGGCCTTCGTCATCCTCCTGAGCAATCACAGGTGTGTATGTGGCTGGTGGAACTGATAAGCCTGGCAAGCCAGAGAAAGCATGCGGGCCTGAAAGAACAGGCATGCCAAACTGACTGGCTTGACCAGGAGCAGGCGCCGTGGTATTGCGTGGGGCCATCAGATCCAGCCCGGGCTACCTTCTGCGCCGTGAACGCTACTCCTGCGTGAGTAGTACTGCGGACAATGTCGCCCGTGTTCCCCGCGAGGGGTGCACGTACGTCTATGTCCATGGCCACGGCGCCAGAAGGAAAACCCAGCAGATAATCTTCTTCTTCCTGGCCAGAAAGATTAGACTCCAGGTTAGCAAAGAATGCTAACCCGGACTGGCCAGGAGAGGTACCATAGGAGGAACTGGTACCTGCATGGTGCGGATAATCGTGGCCTGATAAGCAGGCAGGTTCCAGCGACACCTGACCACGAATAACCGGCGCGGCAAGCCTGCTGCCAGTGTTCTTACCATGGATTTCACCCTCTATTAGGGCCACCTCTGAATCATGGTTGAAAACTGATAGGTCCCTAAATAGTACCGATTCAGAGGTGGGGATTATCTGTTCCGGAGCAGATGAAGAGGACAACGAAAGATTGGGACCAGGAAGCATGCCACGAAGCAACTCTGTGTCCAAATCTTTAATTGTCCTCTTCATCTCTCCCATCATCTCAATACGGAAGGCCTCCATATCCATAGCGGACGAGGCCTTCCTCTTACCCTTCTTACCAGAAGCCTCTTTCTTAAGTTTCCTCTCCTCTTCTGGAGCCTTCTCCCTGGTCTGCAATGATAGAAATTCAGACATTAGCTCCCCCCCCCAACCCATTTTACAGATCTCACATTTAAGCAATGGCCCACATGGGCTGCACTGGAAGCATAAATGGGAGAAGAACTTATCCATCCCACCACATGAAGGAAAACCAGGCCTCTGAAACACACCAGAGGACGAAGACAATGAGTATTACAGATATTGAATTAAAACTCAACACGAAATAAACAAGGAGGAAGGGGCCATAAATACCCAAGCTAATAATAATAAATCAGCATTGGACAAAGCTTATAACTGATAGTAAGGCTGATTATGACGTCATAACTTCAAGAATAAGAAGTAAAATCGATCCGAAACAAAACCTCCAGGTGTAAGGACGAATTGTACTCATATCCAGAACATCCTAACTAGACAGGATAGTTTATACAGACTATACAAACATCAAATAAACAGTGATAAATGGCAGTAAGATTTTATAAATATTTTCAAATATAATTGAAAAGCCTCATATCATAACTAGAGTACCTGAGTCTTTAGCATAGACAAACCATCTGATCTGATGAACCGGACGCTCCACCAACATTATGACCTCTTAACTCTCTCCACCTTAGGGGGAAGGAAGTGGACCAAGAGGGCAAAGTGAGAAGACCTTCATCCGAGGCCTCCAACTCACTGGGCATAATTTTTGGTTAGAAAACTTAACAATGTTAATAGGAAATGGAACCTTGGTGGAGAGAAAAACCAACTCTCTGATAATGTGATGTTCTAAACAACCGAAGGTAGATACCTGTGGACACAAACACAAAGAGAGATTAGCATTTCATAGCGCCATTTTGAAATAAACTAATTATTTTAGGCGCTTATCATGATAAACGCGAGTCCCGGAAACACATCGCAATGGGATAAACTCGCTAAAATATACTAGAAGTCACCTGATGGCTAGGTCCTGGGCGCTTCTCCGGCGAATTAATCCGATCTGCCAACACTCCAGGTTGATAAAACACTTCTAATATATTAATTAAACGACTAAACAGCTCAGAAAGCCTTAAGCATGAAACATGTGTGACCCCTCTGCCAATAAATTAGCAAAGAGGAAGTACTAGTCGGCGCATGCGCGGTGGTGGGGCTGGCATCCGCCTGACTCACTTCTGTCTACCTGCCCATAAGGGGCACCTTTCTTTTTAAATCTAAGTGTTTTATTAAGTGAAAGCCGATATTTAGCAATATCAACGAGTATTAGGGAGGTAAGTATACTCTTGAAGTGAAATAAGAAAATTTATCAAATTTCTTTTTCACTAGTGAGATGACATACTTACCTCCCTAACACTCTTGATATACTAGTATATCAGCTCTAAATTCAATAATATTCAGAATTATAAACGGTTAGGTGCCCCTAATGGGCAGGTGGAAGTACACAGTCATGCACATGACAAACACCACCCACTGCGCATGCGCATACCTGTACTTCCGTTACTAAATATTGGCTGACATAGAAGCAACTATCCAATAACCAAAGGACCAGGCCTCCGTGGGGTGTCGAGGCCGGGATCCTGTTAGGGAGTTAAGTATGTCATCTCACTCGTGAAAAAGAAATTTGATAAATTTTCTTATTTCACATCATCAGAACATACTTACCTCCCTAACACTCTTGATAAAAACCAGAATTTGAAAGTAAATTTGGTGGGAGGGAGGCAAGGTCCTGAAAATCAGCACACCCTCAAAGAGACTAGGCTCTTTGAATTCTCAAGAGATTTAAAACATCTGAAATTGTGACTGAAACCACAACCAGGAATAGAATTTTGCATCGGATAATCGACCGATGAAGAGCGATTGATCAAAAGGTAAATGCGCTTCCCCCCTCCCCTCTTTCTGAGGAAGGTTAGGAAAAAACGCCGTTCTCTAACACTTAATCAAAAGTATTACTAGACATTGGAAAAAGAAGAATTGCTTCTATTTAAAAAAACTCTCTGAAAAAAACACAATTAAGAGACATTAACCATCACCATATTAAAAATAAAAATGACACCATCACCAAGACAAAAAAACAAAAAATGGTCATAAACACTGACCTCTGATGTCTTGGATGCGGCACTCGTCTCTTCCCCCACCGGATGAATAGAATTGTACCAGCTATTAGTAGGGATACCCTTCCAACAAATGTGATATTTGTAAATAGCAGAGGAGGAAAACTATTTACAAACATAAACCTCTACATTAATATTTTATTTTCTGATGACTGAGACGGCGAGCGGGTTAGAAGTGTCACGAAGGTAATGGTCCATAAAACTTGATTCACAGTGTCACTGGGCTACTGACATAATGTCTTCAATAGAAACACCATTAAATAATGCCGTGGAAGTTACCACACCACGGACACTATGAGCCTTGGCTCTATCTACTTGGATTCCAGTGGCTGTCTTATGACACAATTGAATACATTCTACTATCCATCGGGAAATAGTGTCTCTTGATGCCCTACACTGGGGTTCAATATATGACAACCATAGGGAATATGGGTCCGTCCGCCAAACCTGAGGTCTTCTCTTGTACTTATTTAAAGCACGGACAGGACACCATACTTTAGCACCTGGATCATATCTGGTTAAGGCAGGTAAAATAATAGGTTTACCCAGATATTTTAAAGATTGATTCTTAGCCAAGAAATTCAATCTTGGTAGAAGCTTAAGGCCTTCACCTGTAACTATATAACGGTCAGGCTCAGAAGACAAGGCAAGAATTTCACTCCTGCGTCTGGCTGATGCTGCCGCAACTAAAAATACAGTTTTATGTGTCAATAATTTTACAGATATAGCACTAAGTGGTTCAAAAGGTTTATCACTCAAAACCTGCAGAACCAGAGAAAGACTCCATGACGGTGTCAGTGGAGGATTTCCTGGTCTGAGATTGCCCATACCTTTAATAAGAGTATTTAAAACACTTACTTCATCGCTTCCCCTCTTTGCCAAGCAAGGGATAACAGTCATCAATGCCGATTTGTATCCAGCAATATAATTAGGTGTAGGACTATAGGCATCATACATGTGACAGAGAAAATCAGCTACTACCTGAATAGATGCTTCCATCGGATTGATACATCTCTTTGAGCACCATTCTGCAAATCTGTTGATTTTATAATTATAAGCTCTGGAGGTTGACCCCCTTCTGGCTCTGGCCATGAAATTGGCTGCTTGTTCAGAAAAGCCCTACTTAATCGCGGATTTTTTGACAACATCCATGCAGTCAATTGAAACATTGCCGGATTGTTGTGAAGGGTCTTGCCCTGGAAGACAATATTGTCCATCAGCGGCAGAGGAACCGGATTGCAAACCAGAAGGTCTAGCAGATCCGTAAACCATGATCGGCTTGGCCAATTCGGGGCGATCAGAAGCACTTGGCATTCCTCTTGTCTGATCTTCTGAAGAATCCTTGGAATCAGGATTGTTGGAGAGTATGCGTATGCATACATTCCCTTCCAACATAGCTAGCGCATCTATTGCGATAGCACTTGGATCTGGAATCGGAGAAACGTACGTCATCATCTTCGCATTCTTCTTCACTGTGAACAAATCTATGTTGGGCTTTCCCCAATGATTGAACAGGTGATCCGCCACACATTGATTTAGTTGCCATTCCGTAGGCAGAATACTCATCCTTCGGCGCAATGAGTCTGCTAACAGGTTCAACCTTCCCGGAATATGAACTGCTTTCAAGGTGATCATATGATCCATGCACCAGCAAAGCAGCTTCCATGTCATCATACAGAGACTGGGCGACTTCGTTCCGCCCTGGCAGTTTATGTAACTCACTACTGTAGAGTTGGTTGAACGTGTCATCACAAATTTTCCCTCCACTTCTTTTAAGATGTGTTCCAGGCCTAGAATTACAGCCCGCAATTCCAGCATGCTGATATGTTCCTTTGACTGTTCCAGATTCCAAAGCCCTGATATAGTGGCTTCTTCCAGGCAAGCTCCCAAACCCTCCATCGATGTATCCGTAAACATCGTTACTTGAGGGTGGGGAGGGGTCAGTATTACCCCAGCCAGGAGATTTCCTCTCTCCATCCACCAATGAAGGTGATGAATGAGGGTCCAACACTTGAATGCGCGAGTCCAGTGATCCTGAACTCTGCGTCCACTGAGTCATGAGAAACAATTGAATCGGCTGCCTGCGTAAGGCCACCTGAGGAATGACTGGTTCCATTGAAACGATCAGACCTAACATACTCAGATAGACTCGTGCTAGAATATAACGACTGTTGCAAACCAGCTGAATGCACGAGAGGCGAACTTCCACTCTCTCCTGGGATGGATAAACATATCCTATCCCCAGATCGAAGAACATACCCAGGTAAACAAACCTCTGGGATGGAATTAGCTCTGATTTCTGAAAGTTGATTATCCAGCCTAAATCTGTGAGAGTTCAAAACTCTCTCCAGATTTGCTGTCACACTTTCTGGGTTGTGTGCTTTCAGCAACCAGTCGTCTATGTAAGTGTGAACAGCCATATTTCTCCTGCGGAGGTATGCCGTGATAGCAAGTACCACTCGAGTGAAGACCCTTGGAGCCATCGAAATGCCGAATGGAAGAACCTTGAACCGTGGGAGTGTCTTTGGTACGAGTGACAACACCCGAGTGGTACTTGTGATAACCGGAAAAAAATTTATTGCATCAGGCCCGGTTACCACGCGCCGCACCTCGCGTGCCGCGACCAGTGCCACGTGCACCACTATGCATAGGCTGCTGTCTGGCTAGCTGCGCTTGAGGCCCCGGCTGACGTCCAACAACACGCTGCTACTGGCGCCGCTGACGCAGTCTCTGAAACCGGCTGGCCTGCTGGCCTCTGACAATGCCAGCACCGCCACGAGCGTACTGCTGTCGAGCAGCCGAGGGCTGAACACGCACGTGTTCACTGCGCAGCACTCCAAACTGTGCCCGCAGCGCCCTCTGGTTATTCACCAAAGTCACTGTCTCCTGGAGGTGCCGACAACCTTCACCTCAAAAGAGACCAGGGCCCGCCATCGGCGCTTGCAACAAGCGCGACGTGAGCTCCTGAGACGGGCACACATTGTCCAATGCAAAAGTGAGCCTCGTTCTCAGCGACTTTGTGACTGACCTAGTCAGATAGTCCAACGCCAGTTTGATGCCATCCTGGATGGCTTGTTAGACTGTCACGGGACTAGGCTGTTGCTGCACCAACGCTGCTACCACCCCGATAGCAGCTGAGAGACACACGATAGCGCACTAATCGCTGCTCGCGAGCTCACCTCGGTGTCGCACAAGGCGGCATTAGACGAGCGCATAGCGCCCGTGCACAACGCTCCTGTGTCAGCGCGGGAACCCGGCCGCGTATCTTCCACCAGAGTGGCGCGGTCGTCCGCGCTCGGTCTGGGTGATAGGCCATATCGAGCATACTGACTAGCAGTAACTCGACATCGCCTAGCTACCTCGCGGGGGGCCTTCGCGAGGCGACCTTTCGGTCTGATCGACTCCTCTGCCGCCGAGAACATATCTAAGATATGCTCAGCATGCGGCAGAGACAGAGCCGTGCTGGCCAATGGCTTCGCCTGTAACCATGCCCGAGGGTTACCGGCGGCCGTCTCGTCCACGGAGAGCTCTGGTCTAACAGCGAGGAGCCACGCACACGCTTCTGACCAGTCTTCATCCATGGCTACCTGCGAATTGCCGACGAGCAGCGGGCCCTCATCATCTTCAATGGTATTCGCAGGTATGGCCGAGGAGGAGGCTATAGACGAACCTGGCTGCCCATGGAATGTATACGGGCCCGCGAGGGCTGGCATAGCATTCTTCATAGGCTGACCAGGCACCAAGGCTGTGCTTGTGTGAGGGGGTTCATGCACACCAGCGCGGCCCGGAACGTCCGTATGATATTCCACGTCTAAGCATGGAATCTTATACGGTCGGCCGTCTGCTCCAAACCGGCCCACAGGCTGAACCTTGAAACCTGCTCCCGAGGGAACAGTGCCATAGGTGCGAGCGGTCACGCTGCCCATGAGAGGAGTGTAGACGCTCGCATCCATGTCTTCATGGTCAACCTGTGGACCGAGCAGGTAGTCTTCATCATCTTCCTGGTCAGGAAAGTTAGACTCTAGATTAGTAAAGAAAACTAATCCAGACTGACCAGGAGAATTCTCGAAAGCAGATGATGAGTGTACTCCGCGAGTGATCGTGGTCAGGCCCGCTGGTCGGGTCCCGCCTGATGCTTCTCGCACCGCTGGAACACCAGGCGATGCGAACATCAAGCCTGGGTCCAAGACGGCCGCCCCTGGACCACTAAACACTTTGTCCGAGCTAGTAGGGCATGATCCAGGGATGGGGGCTACCTGCACTGAGGTTGACGCACAGGAAGTTGAAATACCTGTGCCATGCAACAAGCCGCGAAGCATGTCAGGCATCAGGTCTTTCAAAGTCCTACGCATCTCACTCACTAACTCAACTTTGAAGGCTTCGAGCCCACCCTTCTCAGAGGCCTTCTTTTTACCCTCCTTCTTAGACTTCTTGCCCTCCCCAGTCATCATCTTAGACTGAAAAGAGAAGAATTCAGAGGTTAGATCACCCCCCACTCTTTACAAATGAAACATTTGTTAGTTAGCCTACAAGCTGAACACAGATGGCAAGGGTGGAGGAATAATCTAGCCTTCATAGGCTTCAGACAGGATGGACATTTCTGACAGCGAAGGGATATGAAGACAATGAGTATGATAGTTTTCAAAGCCTTGTTAATAGACTATTAGAAGAAAACAAGAACAAACTCGAGAGAAGACATCCACTTTTATGACAGACAACCCTGACGGGGCAGCTGACTTCTCTAGTTAATAAAAACCAAACACAACCAGGACAACAAATTAAGAGAGAGAGAGAGAAAGATTATGACTATCTAGATATCTCTCCACCCTCCTAATAAATGGAGATGAACACATCACAGACTTCTCTAAACTAAGATTATGACATCAAGGAAAGAGAAAAAACTCTGGTTGATTATGACATCAAGCCTCAATGCAAAAGCTCCTTCAAGGAGACGGGATGTCAGAAAGAATGAAAGAAATATCTAGATATAAAAGACATTCATACCTCCCGAATAATATAATATTAAATTATATATATTCGAGAACCCATGCACACCCAAGAGAAAATATAGTGCAAAAGCAAAAGGCAGCAGAAAATTAATTATTTTCAAATAATTATGTGCCATAATTAATAAACTCCCTTAGCCTGAGCACAGGCAACCATCCTCTTGTGCAGGGGAACACGTCCATCCATCCGCTGAGACTCCTCTTCCAGAAGAACTGATGAGGGGATGGGACAAAAGGAAGGAGATATTTCATTTATTAATTTAATATATCTCCAACCCTTAGACATATCACGATGATAAGTCAAAAAACGAGACTTGAACAACCTTCGAGAGAAGAACAGGAATCCTTGTTCAGTCATAAGACAAATCTGTAAGCATAAAACACAAGAGATTAATAGCCCTAGCCGCTGGGAAAAAATGTACACGGATTCCCAGCGCCTGAAAATGCGGTACCGCCAAAACGGCCGCGATGAAAACCGGTAACAAATAAAAGATACAAGTCTTAAATAAATACAAGGAACAATGTCACCTTAGTGGATGACGAGGAGGACTCCTCCAATAGTTTAGCATCAGCTATGATGGATAGGGATGATTTTGTTCTAGTAGAATTCAGAAGAGCCTGTGAAGATTTTCACATGAGCATTGCTTCTTAGCCAATATATTAGACAACGGAAGTACCGGTATGCGCATGCGCAGTGGGTGGTGCTTGTCATGTGCATGACTGTGTACTTCCACCTGCCCATTAGGGTCACCTAACTTTTTATAATTCTGAATATTATTGAATTTAGAGCCGATATACTAGTATATCAAGAGTGTTAGGGAGGTAAGTATGTACTCATGATGTGAAATACTCTCTTCCACTTGTGGGGTGAGGGTAATAATTTACAAAATCATCCTGAGCATCAAGTCACACGACTTGAAGCCTGATTAAATATTCTGCATAATACAATGTAATTTAGCACTTTACTGGTGAAAATCTTTTAAAAATTAAAATATTTCCTCACTGGATGTCCATTTTCAGGGAAAGAGAAGACTATTTTTGAAAATTTACTACTGGAATGACTGGCTCGATTATCGAGCCAGTAATTCTAGTAAGTTTTCAAAAATAGTTTTCCATTGGTTTGCAAATGGACATCTCTCATGATCACTGTAGAGGTAAGTTTTGGCCGACTTGACCATTAAAGGGTTAACATGTAATTAGTTCATTTCAATAAGACAGAACATACAAAATCCTATGTATTTAATTACCATAGCAATATTGCCAGAGATGCTGCTCACTGGTAACGAGTATCTGAAGCTGTGAAGCTTGTGTTCTTGAATGCTCTCCCGGAGCAAGATCTGGTAACAGAAATATATGTACATACATGTACAGAGTTCCCAGCACTTTATCAAAAAACAAAATTCCCTGAGTTTTCCCTGATATTTCCCTGAGAAATTGCCAATATTCCATGAGAAATATTTTCACTTTAATGAGTTTGCTGGAAACAACTTAAACACACGACACAAGACGCAAACTGACAAAATGCGAAACCATCCCTTCTGGATCACTGTCAAATTCCCTGAGATTTCCTTGATTTCCGGTGTTTTTTTCAAATTCCCTGAGTTTTCCCTGACTGGAAAATCTGAAGCCCATTTTCAAGGTTTTCCCTGATTTCCAGAGTGGCTGTAAATAGAGAGCTGTCTTTAGCAACCATTTCAGTGTTACCTAATATTGAGCAGACCAATTAATTGTTTTGCCTATGGGTAGTAGTTCAATAAACCGCCAATGTCCCTTAGTCAGTCAGTCAGTCAGTGAGGAAGGTAGGCAGGCAGATAGGCAGTCTGTCAGTCAAGCAGTCAGTCACTCAAATTTTAACATAACGAACGAAGGAAATTGCCATGCAAGACGGTATCCAGACTTTGGCCATGATCCGGATAAAGAGCCTGGATCTGGCATGTCTGGATTGGATCAAACTCTGGATCTTTGGATTTCTTGCAAACTGCTGGGCTCATTTCGTTCAAATTGAACACTAAGATTCCAGAACTGTCGATGTGATCTGAAAAAATCGGGAAGATCTGAAACAATATTGAACCCACAGCCACCGAGATGTTATCGACCAATTCTGTTTTACAATCACTTCTAAAGTAATCTTTCCATGCATGTATACATGTAGAAAGAAATACCGCTGGAATTTTATGACATCATTTCCAGCATTCTTCTAACGTGTTATTTTTGCCAGACAAATCTTTATCACTCAAAACTCCATGTGCAATGTTTTCTATAACGCTGTTCTCTCTGGCTTTGCTAACCCCTTACCCCTCTGATGTCAATATGCTATCTTTTACCCTGTCAATAGCAAAGAAACTGGTGTTCATTTTTCAACAATTTTAGTGGATGATGTTGCTGCTATGACCAGTTCTTTCTTTAATTTAATTAAAAAATTTAAAATATTGACATCAGAGTGGCAGGGGGTGAATGTTTAAGCCAGCCAGAAAATGACTTCTCTAACAGGCATGAATAAAGTCCATCTGCAGGCCAAGAGAAGACTATTGTTTTTACGTTACCACTGGAATCGCTGGCTAGTTAATCGTGCTAGCTATTTCAGCTTTAAATTTTCAAAAATAGTGTTCTCTTGGCCTGCAAATGGAGTCATTATGTAACAACAATTCTTCATTCAAGATTAAAGCATCAAAGGTCACAGTGACATTGCTCTTTGACCTTGTGACCTTAATCTCAACATGCATATTCCTAACATTATAGACAATCATGTATTACTGCAAAGACTAGTTTTGCCAGGCCTGACCATTAACAGCCAGGGTAAATGACCAGTGGTGCTTTATGACTCAACGTGGCCTCCCAATACAATGGTCATATATGATATTGTTGATGCTACCAGTACATACCTGTCATAACTGTATATACACAGAAAACAAGTGATCTGTTACATGAATGATGGCATGAAAAAGCCATGCAGCTGTACAAAATAACCATGCCTGAAGGCATTTGAAACTATGTCAATTTTTGGCTTTTTTTAAATGATTCAGGGTATTGCTAACCCTTTAACCTTTGAATTTTGTCAGGAAAGTTTCAATTTCCTCATAAAAACGCCCATTTTCAGACGAAGAGAAGGCTATTTTTGAAAATTTACCACTGGAATGCTTGGCTCGGTTATCGAGCCAGTCATTCCAGTGGTAAATTTTCAAAAATAGTCTTCTTTTAGTCTGAAAATGGTCATTTCTCAACACCCCTGCAGAAGCCGCTTTTGGCTGATATGAGTGTTAAAGGGTTAACAGTCAAGCCTGCCAAAACTGGCCACTGCAATGCTATTGAGGAATATCCATTTGCAGGTTAAGAGTAAACTATTTTTGAAAATTTATCATTGGAATGCCTGGCTCGATAAACGAGCCAGCCATTCCAGTGCTAAATTTTCAAAAATAGCCTTCCCTTGGTCTGAAAATAGAGATACAATTAGCAAATATTTAGATTTTCTTAACAAACATTGACAATTATAGGTACATGTATTAGGGTTAAATGTAAACAAACACACTCAGTTAAATCTGTCTAGTAACTAAATAGTGACATTCATCATTTAATTATTGAACAGATATTCAGGCCGGTCTCCTCGTATGTAAATATATATTGCATACACATGTACAATGCATGCATAGCTGTGTATGTGTGTGTGCGTGCATGCGAGCACGCATGCATGCTTACATGTGCATGTGTGTGTGCATGCATGCATCTGTTTATTAGGCAGAACTTTATGATACAACCTTCCTTTAATTTGATTAGCACTCGTTTGTCCACACAACAACAATGCATATATTATATAATATAAAATGTCTATTGTTGACATAACATATATCCCGTCAACATTGAAGAACATGGCTGATTCATAGCTATATACATGTAATATAAGTCAGCATATCAATCTAATGCATTCTACAGAGCACAGATTTATGATCAATGGAGGATTCCAGTTTCTCAGTCGGTTATATGATGTTATAGGATGATGTCATAATCAATTACGTCACGAACGCGTAATTTAAGATGGAGTAAGCGTTGGTGTACAAATTGTATGTCTTTACTATTTAAAAACCATGATGTTGAATCTTTTGAAACTAATTTGACTGGCCGCTGCTGTTGCCAAAGCCACCAACAGCACTATGGCAGCAACAGCACCCAGGTCAAATTAGTTTCAAAATATTCAACAGCTTACCTGTGTAGTTTTCTGGAAATTGAGAGTCAGGGATTTCAGGGATCGATCGATCCCAACAAGGGGGGCGGGAGGAGTGTGGGTGGAGCTTAGCTAAAGATGGGTGGGAGTGGGGTGTGGGTGGGGGGGGGGGGGGGGTAGCTAACACTTTATTCCTCTGTTACATTTGCATTAATGCTATTACTGATGATGATGATGATGACTGTTTTCTGCAGACGGAAGGACTTGAAAGTTCTTTCAGCTTCAACCAGTCTTCTTCCACCTACATGACCTTCTATACTGTGTCTTGTACCTAAACATTACAAGCAGCATAAATTCCTTTAGGTCCTAATTTGTCCTTAGTGATCTTAGATTGCGTTTCTATTATTAAAACCATGCTGGCTATATTCAAAACAATTTTACTGAAAGCCTAGAATTCAGTATGAAGGTAGATGAGCTATACTATCCAACCTGTGTTAAGGAGCCACTCTATGGAACACCCAGGTGGGCTTAAGTTTTTAACACTCAAATTTGTTCAAGAAAATTTAAATTTTCTCATAGGAAATGTATATTTGCAGACCAAGAGAAGACTATTTTGAAAATCTACCACTGGAATAACTGGCTCGCTTATCGAGCCAGTCATTTCAGTGGTAACTTTTCAAAATAGTCTTCTCTTGGTCTGCAAATGGACATTTCTCAAGACCACTGCAGAAGGCGGGTTTGGCTAATATGACTGTTAATTGGTTAATTCTCTAAACATAGGATATGATTTTAGGGGGGACAAGATGGTGGTTCTTTAAGGGATGTACAACCACCATCTTCAGCACCCAAAATGCAAGTGGTCTACTATGTAGGTGTGACCATATCTAGAAATACTGACCTGTCCTTTACTGAATCCTGTCTTAAATGTGGAAGAATTGGTGGGCTGTGACTGGCGACTCACGCGATCAATGTTGGTGCCGAGGTCGGCAAAAGCCATTTCAAACCTTTGATGAATGGCCAGTAGTCAAGACAATCTTCAAAGTCGGCCTAAAATATAGGTTCATAGCGCAATATATACATGTACATGGAAGCGACATATCGATTAAACCTTGACTTAAACGGCCAAATGCCAGTTTTGGAGCACGCTGTCATATTTGTGGTTCTTTAAAGTTATAGCAGTAAATTGTCAAAAAGATCTTTCTCTTGATTTGCAAATAGACACTTCATAAGACCACAACAGAAGCTGTGTTGTCCAGTTGTGAGTGCTAAACCCACGAGGGGTCAACATTTACCTTTAAATGCGATTAAAATTGTGTTAAAAACCACTTTGCCACTCTAAATTTCTGCCAACTAATTCAACGTATGATGTCATAGGTTTAAACGCATCAAGATATTAAAGTATGATCATGACTCTCAGAAGTCTGAGGCACATGTATATGCATTTGGATCATAATATCTTGATAACTAATATTGATCTCGAAATAATTTGTCTATGTACGAATTGAGGACATTAAGGAGTTTATTGCGCTATCACAAACTTACCCTATGTAATATATGTATATACATGTGTAATTTTCAGATATTTAAGATGGGTTACATGTATATTTTATGGCGATGCTGGTCAATTACAATCACAATGTATATTACCATGTAGCACTGTGGCATCTCAAATTGAGAGAAAAGCTCCAGATGGTTTTGGTATGTACATGTATGTAAGAGCTATTTAGAATCTCATCGACATACATATAACATTCACAACATTAACAGCTGCAGCATTAGGCAGCAACAGCACACACTCAAATTAGTCTCAAAATAGTTAATGCCTAACGTGAACATAGTTTTCTGGAAATCTATAGTCCGGGTATTCAGGGATCGATCGATCCCAACACGATCGAGGTATGGGTGGACATTAGCTAGAGATGGGCGGGGCATAGCTAAGACTGGAGAGCTCAATTGTTAGCCGTTTCACATAGACGAAGTGTTGACGTAGATGTCATGCATGTGAACTCTGTTATTTTCTATACCTAACCCTTGTTCTAGCCATCCCAAAAATGGCTACCACAGGTCTGTATATTTCCAATTTTACCAATATCACAAATTGAAAGCCTAACTCGATAACCGAACCAGTTACGGTATTACAGGGGTAAAATTTCCAAAGAATTCTCTTGGCCTGCAAATGGCCATTTAACTGATAAGGAAATATTTGGATTTTTGTGGACCAATCTTAACCATTAACGCTTGAATTTATTCAAAAAATTTAAATTTTCTCTTAGAAAATGTCCATTTGCAGACCAAGAAGACTATACTTTTTTGTATTTACCACTGGAATGACTGGCTCGGTTATCGAGCCAGTCATTCGAGTGGTAAATTTTCAAAACATAGTCTTCTCTTGATCTGCGAATGGACATTTCTCAAGGCTACTGCAGAAGCCGTTTTTGGCTGATATATGTGCTAAAGGGATCTGATCTGTCACTCAAGTATATAATGTCATAATCAATTATATGTACGTCACTATGTAGATAACGTTAAAATAATCACATAGAATTCTCCGTCATGAAGCTGAAAAAGTCTGTCAAGTGGACAAATTGCAAGTCTTTGATGGATTTACTATTTAATAAACTCTCTTGAATATTTTGATGTTTACCTAGAACAGGTTGCTTAGAACTAAAACTAGATCATTCTGCATGACATAATAAACATAGTGCACATTGTTTACAAATATATAGAACATTCCATCACCTGACACAATCTCAGTAATTGTCATTCTTATTGAACTCAACATGCATTTACTATACAAATCACTCAATGTATAGGGGTTCTGATGACTTCTAAATGTGAGGTTGCAGCGACCCCGCACCCTGAAATCTGGGGGTCCCAAAATGAAATCTGGTATTTCCAATCAGCATTTCTCATTTCTACTAAAATTGGAATATACCACAGACTCATGACTATGAATTATGGGCTCCATGCTAGATTTTGTAGGTATTTTTGTGCAAAGAAAAAAAAAATTATTTAGTATTAAACAATGATACACGATGTTCTGTGGTCCCATGGGCCCCACTACCAATAATTTTGGGGGTACCAAGCTCCATTTTGGAGGCATATACCCTCAAAAGGTCACGTATGAGAATCCCTGCCGATGACCGCTGCACTGGTATTGAGAAATTATCATTACAGCCCAAGAGAAGGATTTTCAAGATTTACCACAGGAATGGCTGGCTAGATTACCGAGGCTTAGATTCCAGACATTTCCAGCGGTAACATTTTTAAACTCATATTCTCTTGAGATATTATGCACTGAGCAAATGTTTATTTTGTATATTAATCCTGATCATTAATCCTTTAACCCTCAAATTTGTTCAAGAAAATTTAAATTTTCTCATAAAAAATGTAAATTTTCAGACCAAGACATGCAAGAGGACTTTTTTTGAAAATTTACCACTGGAATGACTGGCTCGGTTATCAAGCCAGTCATTTCAGTGGCAAAGTTTCAAAAATAGTCTTGGCTTGGTTACAGGGTTAACAGTGATAGACAAAACAGTGAAGTAAGTTGTATCTTTATAATGTAAAGGTGCATATTCACACCAGAATGCTTGAAAATAAAATTGCTAAAATTCTATCCAGTACCTTTAGAGGCTTAGATTGTGTTGCTATATGTAATTAAACGAAAAACATCTTAACAAATGATAATTTCATTCCATATAAATTAATAAAAATTTTTAAGTTGTGAGTTTGAAATTAGAAACACAAGTCTCTAATTCAAATGTACAACTACAAAAATTATATTAATTCATACGTTTTGAAATCATCATATGTTAAGATTTATTTCGTTTCGTTACAACCAGGTTCATGTATATGATTTAAGCCTCTAAAAGTATATAATTTTACAAATTTGATTTTCAGGCATCTGGTGTGAACATGCAGCTTTAAATATGCATTACCTCACAGATATCAGACTTTTGACACTTTGAACAAACCTGTGTAAATTTTAATCTGTGATTAAGTATGTTTTCCACAGCGACACACATCCTGTCTAAGCCTCCGTACATTCCCCATACACTTATATTATGGGATGCCAATAACACCTCAATTGTAGTCTTCAAGCCTAGCAGCAGTGACTGAATATCACCTCTGAAAAAACCCAATTACACATGTAAGCCTATTAATTACCAAATCGTTTAAGAAAATTTCAATTAGAAAAAGTCCATTTTCAGACCAGGAGATTATTTTTGAAGATTTATCACTGAAATCACTGGCTTCTCGAGCCAGTCATTTCAGTGGTAAATTTTTAAGTCTTATCTTTGCCTGTAAATGGACATTTTTCCGCGACCACTGCTGAAGCCATTTATGACCAGCTTGAGTGTTAAGAGTTAAAAGAACACAATAAAACATACATATCTCCAATAGGTGAAAGGCTGTGAGGTGAGATGGAATGGGAAAGTCTGCGTGCAAAGTCACCTGTCAATGAATCGCTTGTCTACAGTACAACCTGTAACCAACTTTACAGTATTCATATAAATCTTGCGACCAGAACACGCTGAAATTGTCCACACCGCCAAAAACAATTTCTCAGTCATGTGGATAGTTTCACTAAAAAGCTTGGGGCTTCACAGCTGCATTGATCATTACAATTTTGATGAATTTACATCTTTCAAGGGAGATA
Source organism: Chaetoderma sp. LZ-2023a (assembly GCA_034401795.1). Taxonomy (NCBI): domain Eukaryota; kingdom Metazoa; phylum Mollusca; class Caudofoveata; order Chaetodermatida; family Chaetodermatidae; genus Chaetoderma; species Chaetoderma sp. LZ-2023a. The sequence continues at coordinate 59,594 of JAVVLW010003662.1, forward strand.
ACTCTGGCGAATATGGGCGGATTTTTCAGAAACAAAATTACAACACTTCATCTATCCCTAAAACCTCTGCTGAAAAAAATTGTGAGAGAAGATTCAAAACTCTTCGAGACCGGGACCGGACAAAAATTCTTTTGGACAAATTTGAGCTTTTCAGGGGAGATAACTCGGGTAAATATGGGCAGATTTTGCTGAAACGAAATCGTGACACTTCGTCTATCCTTAACACTTCAAAACTCTTCGAGATCTGGTGAGGACAAGAACTCAGACCATCACATAATACGAACCCCTCTTTGCGCGGGCGTATAATAAACTGTGCATTTGACTTGGTTTTGGTATAATTCGATAAATTCTCAGATAAGAAGCTTAAGAATATAAACAAATCTTTATTATAATATGTGTGATATGTCACAATAGCTTAAACACGAAGCCTTGCCACAGAGTTTGCTATACCACAGAATTAGGATCACTGACCTATGTCACTGTTATGTTATGTTCGTATAATTCCCCTCTTGATAAAGGTAAAAGTAAAAATCAGATAATCACCAAAGGAAAGTAAAATTAAACAAATTTAGCAAGTAATAAAACAAGGGGCCCGTATCGCTCACCTGCAATTATTGACCACTGGCATAACCGAACAAAACAAGATGACCACTGAAAAAATGTATTAATCAAATTTCTGTGAAGCAGGTTTAGACAAGTTTTACTAAAATTGGCCCAGGGTCTAAGTTGTCTTTTTATGATTTTCTCAGAAATTTGCAGAAAATAACAGATGTCAACAAAAAAAGCTAAATTTTGATTGATTCATGGCAGACATGTTGTTTTGACATCTCTCAATGGAACACACTCTAATGGCCTAATCATTTCTAATCTAACCTAATCATATCTCCCAAATCTTGTCCCGACTGGTGCAGCGTTTGTGGAAGTTATTTTCACGAAAACTAGGTCATCCAAGGCGGCCGCCAAACCATTAGGCCAATCAAGTTTCCTTGAACAAACTTGGTTCAGTTGTTGCTCCAGATGATGTATCATGAGTTTTGAATCAATCCCGCAAGTTTCCGAGAAGATTGTTAGACGTTTTCTAAAAATCAGCCAAAATCCGAGATGGCTGTCGGCCAATTTGGCCTCGACCGCCTTTAAATAACCTTCTCCAGAAGAACACATTAAAAATTTCCCATTGCTTTAGTATCGGAATTTTTGGTGATAAAAATATCCAAGACGGCCGCCAAACTGTTTATTCGACGATTCTGAAAATGACAGATGATCAAAATACCCAAAAACCTACATAAAATCAATTTCGGCTTTAAAATTCATCAAATAAAAATATTCAATATGGCCGCCAAACACGCTACAGTTTGACTGGTCAATGGGGGCAATGTTTTCTGCTGGATCAACTTCCTTGAACAAACTTTAATGGCCCTAATCATATCTCCCAAAAATTTGCCGAAATACAAGATGGCCACCAGCCATATTGGCCGATTGACTTCGTTTGAATAAACTTGGATCCCTATGCCTTAAGGGTACTTCCAAATATATTTGATATCGGCCGCGTTGTTCTTGAGAAGTCGTTTAAAGGAAGTTGGCAGATGACGGAGGGACGGACGATCGCCATGACATAAGCTCACTTGGCCTTTCAGGCCAGGTGAGCTAATAAACAAATACAGAGTGGTTGAACAAGAGCAATCTAAAATCAGTGTGGTTGAACAAGAGCAATCTAAAATTCTATCACTCAGACACATCCATTTTTAAGAGTTAATAAGTTCAAAACATATTTGAGTTAAAATAAAGTACAAATGTACTATTTGATGCTTCGATAGAATAAAAGCGCTAAGGCGTTAATCAATTTAACAAAACACAAGAAGGTTGATAAGTCCAAAATACATCTAGTAGTAATTGGTTGATTGATCACGGGTTTGTATTGATACTAAAACTAAGATCGTCAATTCCATCAGCTACATAGGGTGTAGTCCACACAGGGACTACGATGAACTCACTATGCCGTAGAGGCTGAGCATAGCGAGTCCATCGTAGTCCCCGTGTGGACCACACTGGTTGGTGCCAAGATACACTATAGGTGAACCACACGAGAGGATATATGTTCCCCTCGGACTAGGCATCTCAAGCGCCTAGGGGATGTGTGGAACGGCCCGAGTAATTTGACACAACACCAGCAAATGCATTGGCAGATCAATTATGGGAATCAATACGAGCTGCACGATTAGACATATGCTACTCATCCTGATATTGCATAGAGAATATGAACTATGCCACAGTGTATGCTGTAACAGAGTTACCTGCTAAGTACAAATGTAGTTCACTATGTGCCATGATTATGTGACTAATACATGTACTGACTTGTCACTATACTCTATTATCTATAGCCTCATGAAGTGGGGGGAACGTACATGTAAAAGAAGAAGAAAAGAAATAGTTTCAAGATTCAAGATAATTTATTCAATAATTCCAAATAAATAATATTCATGAGTCATATTAGGTTGTCCGCCGAAGGCACTTTCTATTGTTATGGCGGACACCTTACACACATATATACAGGTATATATAAATTAGACAAGACAGAACTTACATAAACTATTATAAATTTAGAGGTGTAATAAAGACGTATTATCTCCTGGCAAATCTTTAAAGACCTTACGCTGGTTTGACTAGAAGTCTGAATGGTTGGGAACTGATTTTGCTCCCTCCTTTTATACTCTCTGGCCAGGGCACCGCCTATGTTGGGGGTGCCCGGGCACCGATAGGGGTACTGCTGAGGTGCCCCTTTAGAATAGATGAAAAGCTGGGGGCATCGCTAGTATGTGCAGTGCCCGTTTTAAAAGGGGCATCGTTGGCTGCCCTCGGGGGTACTGTGGGTGTCGATAATGTCTGCGGTGCCCATGTGAAGTTGGAAGGGGCACCGCAGGTGTGGCGGGGCCTGCTGGAAAAGTACATGTAGAGCCTTTTTCCATTTACACGGTGGCTGATTTAGTGGTTATCGGGTGAGGTTGCGCCGGGGCCCGTGTTGGCTGTACTGAGGCCAGACAAGGGCTAGGGCATGGGCCCGCTTTGAAGTACTGGGGGTGGAGGGTGGGACTGTACATATGTCCTTTCCTCACCCATTTGTATCATGCAATAGCTTGTGTATCTTCGTGTTGGTGAATCAGACTGATAGCGTTTCGTTCCAATGTTTCTTAGATACTCATCAGAGGTCGTTTGTTGGCGTCTATACCAAGTCCACACAAACAGGGATTTTTTGCAAACAGAAGTTGTGATATCTGTCTGAGAGCAACCTGTTTGCCTGAGGGGTCTACACGGCATTGAGAAGTTTCAAGAGTTACTTGTTCCGATTTGTGTTTTGTTTTTGCACAAGTGCTTGTATGTTTGGCAACTTGTTGGCAAATCTCATAAGGCCAGTGTTTTTTGTGCCTAGATCCAAGTAGACTAGATATGGGGCCAAATGGGTGTGTGAGGTGTGATACCCCATTTCTGTATTTGACTTTTGACGTAACTCTGCGGCTCTAGTGGGACAGTGCCATGGACAGCTTCGTGGGCCGTAGGAAAGATGACAATCATTGAGTAAACAAGAGATTATGCGAAAGAAACTTGTTATTTTCAAAGATAGAATGGAGGATGGTTATAAGAGAATTCCAAGATTAAATAGATTTAACTAAATTTAAACAGTCAAAAGATGGATGATGTGAGAAAATTGATGTCAGATGGAAAGCTGATTTGGCACTGTTCAATTTCGCGCGAGCGCCTCAGTGACCCATCTTGGAACATAAGTTGTCTGGAGGCTGGAGGAGGTTAAGAGACTGAAATACCCCTTCATCCTCCAGGATCCGATCCATGAATCCGAGAGGAGCTCAATGTGGCAATGGAGGCATGCCCGATTAAACTCGGCCGTTGCCTTCATGTGTCCCCATAGTGCCCTCGACTCACGGATCAGACATTCCTGAGTAGTCCTGCCCCCAGGGATCGGCACGCGCACAGGTACATCTTCTAATTCTGCCTCGTTTCGAGCTGCTGCCACGTCGAGGGAGTCCCCGCTTGCCATTGGGGTTGGTGAGATCTCCACGCTTGGAATGTCAGATGTGCCAAAAGTATCAACTGCAGCTTGACACAGGTGATTCTTCCCCAATTATAAATTCAGACATTATGTTTACTACTTCCTTATTAATCCTTTGACCCTTGATCCACATAACCAGTTTAAATTTCAAAAAGGAAATACGTTAATTCGCAGCTCAAGCGAAGATCAACACCATCCAGTCCCCCCCCCCAACCCACCCGCCCCCACCCGGAGAGTTCACCACTGTAATGACTGGTTCAGTTATCTAGTCAGTCATTCCAGTAGAAAAACTCCAAGAGTGGGCTTCTCTCAGTCTGCGAACCAACATATAATACTGCAACAGCAGGGTGTGAAAGAGTTAATCACTTGGGTTATTATTATTATTATTATTATTATTATTATTATTATTAGTATTATCATCATTATTACTATTTTTTAGTTCAATAAATACAGGTTTTATGGCTTGCGATACACATGGGTAGTAAATCAGTAAATAAGGACAAGACAGTTACGTAACAGACAAGCACTGAACATAGTCAAATTCAACAATAGACATGGATGTCTATGATAATGGATACAACAATAAACATATATATTTTAAGGGGTAATTTTACTTATAATGATGATAGACTGGTTACAGGATGCTGCTCCTTGGACAAGGGAAGGGGGATGGAGGGGAGGGGTGCTCATTCTCCTACTCGTCCTGTAGCTTGTTACAATGGTAATTGAAATTATTATTGGATATAATAGCAAGTGAAATCATCTAGTCATATTCTAGTAGTAGCAGCAGTAGCAGTGGTAGAGTTAATCGGGAATAACACCATACCTCTGTATTAGTAGTAGTAGTAGTAGTAGTAGTAGTAGTAGTAGTAGTAGTAGTAGTAGTAGTAGTAGTAGTAGTAGTAGTAGTAGTAGTACATGTAGTAGTAGTGGTAGTAGCAGCACAAGTAGCATCAGCAGCAGCAGCAGTAGTAGTAGTAGTAGTAGTAGTAGTAGTAGTAGTAGTAGTAGTAGTAGTAGTAGTAGTAGTACATGTAGTAGTAGTAGTAGTAGTAGTAGTGGTAGTAGCAGCCCAAGTAGCATCTGCAGTAGTAGTAGGAGGTCAACAGTTTTTCAAAACAAGAAAAGAAGCATGTCATATAGATAGTAGAACACATTTTCTGTCCAATACTATAAACATTTGGAACGAGAGACATCGCTGTCATTAGACACCAATGTCTTAGAATCCAGTTACGCACGAGTATAAAACAACATTTTTTACCTTGTTTTGTAGATGAGTCAGGCCACTTTTGAGCTGCACTGCATGAATTAGATAGTACTAGTATGTGTTAATCAAGTAGTTTTTTTATTGTTTTCTTGCATGATTTTGTTGATAGAATTTTCTCACGTGTTTCCTGTTTTGTTTTGTTGTATAACTTACTGGGTGCAAATGACATTAGGTGTTTTCCAATGTCTGTCCATGTGTATTGTTCATGTAGTTTGCGTTTGCTTCTAGTGTTATACATGTACTAGTAGATGTTAATATTCTTTATAAAGGGGGCTATAGATTTGGGTAGTGTTGTGGTGGAAGTCTGACAATAGTTAGCATTTGAGATTTTCCTATGTCGGTGAGTTTAAGTAATGTTTCTGCTTTGAACATATTTTGGCCCTCTGCTGGCCTAGAAAATAGTTTGATGGTCTTTTTCCGTAGACTTTGAATTGGGATATTAGGTGTTGGTCCAAACTGCATTGCAGTAAGTGAGGTGCGGGAGGATCAAGGTGATGTACAGTGTTTTAACCGTGCCAAGTGTCATACATGGTTTTAGTCTTTGGATAACACCTATTCCTCTTGCTACTTTTGCAGTAACTGTTTCAATTTGTTTGGCCCTGGTCAAGTTTTTATCTAAATATACTCCTAGGAACTTTGCCTAAGCGGCCTCTTCAATTTCCTTATTGCTAATGTCCAATTTTGGAACTGCTTTATTGATTAATTCTCTAAATTTTGAAAATAACACATAGTTTGTTTTATCCACATTTAATGATAATTTATTTAATAAAAACCAGTTAGTAATTTCTTCCATTTCCTTATTTACGTTTTTATATAATGTAGCTATGTCTTCGTCAGAGCAAAAGGCATCGGTGTCATCAGAAAATAGTATTAGTGACATGTGTTTGCATATGTTAGGCAGGTCGTTCATATACAAGAGGAACAGCAGAGGACCAAAGGATGGACCCCTGATGGACACCTCAAGTTAGTTGACTGTTTTCAGAGAAAGTTGCATTGAATTGCACACATTGCATTCTGTCACTTAGATACAGAGCTCCAGATAAGCAGTGTATTTGCGTAAATACGCAAAAATATATTTTAAAAACCCAATTTAAATCACACCTCCAGCGTATTAAAAACGCAATCCAATTACCAAATACCCAAAATATTGAATAAGTCAAGTGTATACATGATTCCTATCAATGCTCAAACGGGTATCCATTATGTGGATCTGATCAAACCTGCAGTACTCGGTTACCATTACGCAATGATAATATTATGTACTATGTATTAATTTCGAAATTCTGAGTCCAAAATTACAGATCCGCGAGTAGCAGACGACTATGCTGAGTACTCGCTCTAAATATTGAATCTACTCACAAATTCCTGATATCACGTGATTTGTAGATTTTCACAACACATTTTTGTTATATTTTATGAGGAATTTTGGTGCAGAAAACAACGCATACAACATATGCAATAGTTATACAGTGCCATTTAATAATTTCACTCCCGCGATGATGGACATAGTAGTATACATTAAGCATAGTTGTAAGATGGAAATAATTTGAACCGGGAAATGTGTCCTATTTTCGTGTTATTAAAGATCGTCAATGTGCCCCGCAACGACGATCCAATGCCAGAACTCGTAAATAAGTCAGGTATAGGTCGGATTTCATCTACCAGAATATAGCCATAGTAGTTTACTGTATATGATGGACATTTAAAGAATAATCTGAATTTGAACTTTGGGAACTTTACTCATTGTAGGCATAACTCAATACAACACAGTACAATATTGTATTTGTTTATTGGTTCCATGACATCGGAAATATTCTGAATAATATTCCGGCGTATATATCGGTACCGTAGCAGGGTTCTGCCGAGGCAGCGCGCCAGAAAAAACAAATGACGCATTACAAATGAAATTCCTTTCATGGGCCAGTGGGCCCAGAACAATTTCCGCTCAGAACATACAGCAGGGGTGTAAATTTGCAAGCACTCTTTTTGGAGATCTGTATTCGCACATACAATATCTATAGAAAATCCTAGTCACAAATAAAATGGAAAATCTAGAAATTAAAATGCTATAATCATTATAGTTATTATAAAGAAGAATCTCAACTTATAACCAGAATATGCTTTCATATTTGAAAACAAGGAATTTGCAAAGAATGAGAGAATGACAAATCCATAGATCTATAAACCTTAGGTAGCATGCAACAGGGCCACTACAGTCATGACAACTATCAGCTATCAGCATTGCATATTTAAAAAAATATCTAACAGAAGGTTGTTGCAGCCTAAGGCGTGGGGGGGGGGGGGGAGGAGCCAAATCTAAATGCGCTCATCCACTCCACAGGGTTCATACACCTTGAGCAGAATAAATTTCCATACTTTTTCCATACTAAATTTTATAATTTCCATACCCATTGTGTGACATTGCCCGGTCATACCAATAGTTAATACCAAATGGAAAATAGAAAAATTGTCATGGCAACCATACAAAACTTAAATCTTTTGAAATTAATTTGACTGGAAGCAGTTGCTGCCCGAGACGGCGATGACTTCCAGTCAAAGTAATTTCAAAATAATCAATAGAATAATATATTGTGTCAAACTTTGAGAAAATTTTAATTAACCCTTTGAGTGATTAATTCCCACATTTTTAAGGCAACCGTACAAAACTTAAATACTTTGAAATTTATTTGACTAGAAGCAGTTGCTGCATCAGTTTTATATCTTGTCAAACCAACATTTTTTTTTTTAAATTAAATATTATTTATGATTATACAAAATAAAGTTTGTTTTTTGGACATTTAGAAAAATTGTATTAATTGTGCAACAATTACTTTTATTTTCACCCACACCAGTCACCCACCCAATAGCTTACAAAATCCGGTGATATACACTCTTTATACTTATCAGTGCAGGTTAGCATATAGCGGGAACCAATCTGATCTTGCTGACCCTAAACACTTTGTAGATATGGGATTGTCTTGTGGGAGTCATTACCCCACTGGATGTCTTATATTTGCGAGTAAGTCCCAAGAGAAATTTTTGATTTGAAAATAACAGGTGAGCTAATGGACCGATTGACTTTATACTTTAACTTATTATTTACATCAGCCAATGCTGATTCTTCTTCTTCTTTTCATTCGCTGATCATACCGCCAGTCCTGTAAGTGACTATCGACATGATCATAAGCATTAATTGCGTGGATCCATGGTTTATTAGAGTGCGCTGTGCGGCCTGGAACCTCCGTCTTCAGCACTCAAGGTTTCTGTCAGCGTTACCTCACCCTTACTTCCTTTAGTCGCCTCTTACGACACGCAGAGGATACGGAAGGTGTATTCTAAGCCCTACCCACAGGGCAAAGCCAATGCTGATCATATTCGGTTTCCGCTAAATGGATGGTGTGCAGATATAGTACACTGAAACTAGTTGGATAATATTTAGGATCATAATTGAAATAGTCGAATTGATTGGAATAAATCCCATGGTTCTGAGTTGATGTGTATCTGGAAAGAGTTTAGATGAAAGGTGTTGCTGTTCAGTCAGCATACACTTTTATGATATTCAGCAGTTGTTTGGATCGATAGTTTAGAAAATAACCAATGCATAATAATCAGTGGAATTGAACGTGACAAACGGACTTCGTTGATGACGTTAGGCATTATAGGTTCTCATACAAGAATAGAACAACATCAGCTGGCAATGAGATCATACAGCTCATGTGCCTATTAACTCTAGCATCCTACAGGCTTATCCATTAATAGGCAATGGGCAGGACATGGACATTGTAGCGTCCTGTAGGAATTAATAACATAATCGAAATTTGTATATCAACTATGTGTCACTCATACAATGGCATGCAACAACAACACATTCCGTAATGTTGTTAGTTAGCTGACAGATCGCATCAAATCAGAACCAGCTACCACCGCTTTGTCTATGTGAGGCATCATCTCCATAGAAGAATAGCACAGAGTTTGATTGGTCAGAATGACGTCACGATCAATGAGCGCCGATCAAACTCTGTAGCAAAGAATTATATGGAATAGGTTTTGAAGTTGAAATTGAAATACAGGGATCGTTGATTGGTCAGAACGACCAACATTTATTAGGTAGGAACTTCTAGGAGGGAATAAGCAGAAGTTGATTTGTGGACTGATTGTCCGGGCCAATCAAGCTGTGCTTATAACATACCTAGAAGAATAATCGGAACAGATTCGGGTAGAATCTAAATATTTAGATATGTATAGAACCTCAGATTTAGAGATTCTAAATACTATATAAGACACACTTTCAGTTAGAGAAAGTTAATCAATCCACCATCGTGATTCACGGAACATCTCGCTGGTGTTCCGTTAGCAGAAAGCTATAGACGTAGCATAGCCATAGCACTTGCTTGATTTGTACCAGTAAGGTACCAGTTGTTATTTGAGCAATTGTACTCTAGTCTAAATTTCTTTATAAGTTTCTGTACAGTTAAGTTACATTAATAAAATCATCATCTTACGTATATGTAAGACACGAATTCGGTTTAGTTTATCCAAGTAAGAATTAATATTAGGAATCTGATCATCGAGTCGCCGATCCTTACCAGCAGATCTTCTTAGTCAGATTAGGCCCAGCAGTCTTTAAATAATATCGTCATCAACATCTTCACGACGTGGCGAGCCAGACTGTCCAGTATCCTTCTTCACCGTCGGTAAGAGGTTGTCGCAGCAACCGTAACATCATAATCTTACCAATAGCGGAGCAGGACCGTCAAGTAATCATTTAAGTCATAATCCGAAGATCCGAAATCTTCAACTTGTGCAATAATGGTGAGATTTTGCGAGACTTCGTGTTTGATGACGTTTTACACAAGCCGACGTGTGTTCCCGGTACAGTTAGATGTGCAGTGTACCTTACACCACAAGCTAAACAGCAAGATTTTGCGAGACTAGCGAGAATTCATGTTTGATGGCGATTTATGAGAAAAGGTCTGCCGGGAGAATTGCAACTGCTGATATTTTAATTTACCATACCTTTTCCATAGCGGAAACGCAAGATATTGATTTTCCATACTTTTTCAAGCCCTGGAAAAGGTTTTCTCAATTTTCCATACTTTTTCCAGACTTCCATACCTGCGTACGAACCCTGACTCCACATTGATATGGGTAACTCAAATACCAAATTTGGTTGAATTCCATCAAATGGTTTCGGAGGACATGCATTACAATCAATTTCTGCAGGTTAAAATTTGACCTTTTCAAAATTCTCCAGCCCCCTGGGGGCGGAGCCAAATCTAAATGGCATCTTGCACTCCGCAATCATAGGAGTGCCTCAGATATCAAATTTGGTTGAGTTCCGTATAACGATTTCAGAGGAGTTGTATTACAAATGTAAATGTGCCCATATACTCCACATTGATACGGGTAATTGACATACTAAATTTGGTTGAATTCCATCCAACAGTGTCAAAGGAGTGGAATTACAATCAATCTTTTTACCTTTTGACCACCACCCCTCACCCACCCCTGGGGGCAGGGGCAAATGTAAATATGCTCATGTACTCCACATTGATATGGGTAATCCGTATAACGATTTCAGAGGAGTTGCATTACAACAGATTTGACCTTTTGACCCCTGCCACGCCCCACTGGGGGCAGAGCCAAATCCAAATATTGTCTTGAAAAGAGGAATCATACGGGTAACCCACATACTAAATTTGATTTAATTCCACCCAATGGTTTTAGAGAAGATGGCGTGACGGACAGACAGATGGAGGCGATTACAATATCCCAACGGTTTTTTTAAATGTGGGGATAATGATTTGATATTGTCATACTGTCACGGGCTGTCTCTGATGTAAATGTAGTCGGTCAAGTGATTCTGATAGACTGATACCTTAATCAGACTCAGAGCAGTCACAACTCACAATTGAAACATATACAAAACAATATTTTTTCCTGGTCTCTCATTACCGGGGCCATAGGACTTACTGGCTTGTGGTTCTATGAAGTTCGCTCCAGCACCGCAGCTCTCCCACAATTAGACTGTCTACTTGTCTAAGTTGTCTACATGTATGTACATGTATTTACGTAAATAATTCACATGCCAAAAAGTCATAATCATACATGTAAGTCACTTTTGAAGTTTAAAAAAATGTGTATTACTAGACTAATTCAACTGAGTCAGTATAGTCAATTAGTCTGTAGTAATACAAAAGGTTTTTTTAAGTGGGCCACAAATACTCACTTCCTGCCACTTCCTATGGGTAAAGGTATTTTGAAATACCCAATTCATACGAAGAATTATAATCATCCCCTGTGAATAAAACCCTCAAAAGACTAATTCTTATCTGGAGCTCTGCTTAGTTAGCTTTCAAACCAGATGCGTGCGCTTCTTCTGATTCCGTAATAGGCAAGATTTTCTAGTAGGATTTTATGATTGATAGTGTCAAATGCTGAAATTAAAAGGTCCTATTTGTGCTTTTTCTTTTCAATTGAAAACCCCTGTTTTTTTCGAAACAATGGTGGTGGGGGAAGGGGGTGGGGTGGGTGGCGTAAGGTAAGAGGGTGTGTCCCAACCAATGTTAGAAGTATTTTTGTTTTCTTAATCTAGGTACTAATGCAAGTGCCTGGCCTGTGAATAATGTGATCATACTTAGTCCGAACCAGGGAAGTCTGAATTGGGGAAGTCTATTCAGGGCGGTTAAATGCATACCAGAGCAAATATAACCATTTCGCACAATTAGATAAAGAAATTGGCAATATTTCAACCATCTTTGCTTATACAGCTAACGCATTTTACCTCTATGGGTATAACTTTCCCCAAATGGACTTCCCTGATTCAGACTAAGTATGATCATTGCTTTCACTCTATAAAGAGAAACTACATTTCTAGCTGTAGTGAATATGGTTGAATTATATTAAATTATTCCAAATGAAGTAGTTAGTTCCGTAAGCCTAAATATCTTCAAAAATAAACTGGATTCATTTTGGTCAGATTTTTTGTATACACAAGAGCCAGTACACAATCGTTATCTTTCCTTTACCTCGAAACAAATTAACTAAGCAATTCGCATAATGTAGTCGCCATCTATCTACAGGCATTTTGCCTATAAGGGTAGTATATGATAAGTATAAGTATACGTATACGCATTTTATCTAATTGTGCTCTAAAGTGCGCTCTTGTCATCTAAGAAATATCACCATTTCCCTGCGTGGATGTAGGTAAGAAAATGATCCCCCAACTCGACTTCCTCAATTCAGACTTCCATGATTCAGACCAAGTATGATCACCTTTCTCTGCCCTGTGGACCATAACAGAATTACGGATGTTCGAAAACACCTGTTTTCGTTAAATTATTCCGGAACCATTTTAATTAATTTAAATAACACTCTACAACACAACAATGGCGGACTGAATTTTTTTCTCGTGGCTGTAATGTTATCGAAAATTGATTTTGTGAATTAGCGACTGCCTACCTATGAACAACATCTTATAAAAAGTGAATTGTACATCGAGGTGAGATTAAATTATCCTGAAACTCGATTAACATTGGCTAAACAGCAAAATGTCTGACACGAAAACTGGTACCGGAAAGGTCGGTACCAGAAGTACGTCACACAGTCAGTCAGGAGATGGCGATCAAAGTGTCACTACGGAGTTAATTAAATCACAGATACATGAGACCTTAATCAGTAATAAAGATCTGCTAGGGAACATAATTGAAAATGTGACCTCCACTGTGATCAAAAATATAATTGATGACAAAACATTTATAACTCAAATCATAGAATCAGTGATCAATGACAGTTGTTTTCTTACCAATGTAAAGCAAGATATCTATAAGAGTCTAAGTATGGATGCAGAGTGTAATATGGAATGTATTAGACAAGACATGAAAGACATTAAAGACGAAAATATCAAACTAGTTGAGGAAAATACAAAAATACACCTTGAGCTTGACAGTCATGAGCAATACTCAAGGAGAAACTGCCTCCTCGTACATGGTATCCCAGAATCTCAAAATGAGAATACTGACCATATTGTGCTTAATGTGCTAAATGACAAACTGGGCCTAAACTTAGACCCTAGCAGCATTGGGCGCAGCCATAGAATTGGCCCAAAGCGCTCAGGAATTCAGCAACCTAGAGATTCCCAGAACAGTAATCATGTCCATAGCAGACCAATCATCATCAGACTTGTAGCATATAACACACGACATACTATATTCACAAATAAACGCAAGTTAAAAGGTACAAACTTTGTCATTACAGAGAGCCTCACCAAGAGACGACTACAGCTGCTAAAGTTATGCCAGCAGCACTCCAGGGTAACGTCAGCATGGTCAATCGATGGACGCATCATATGCCTTGTCAACTTAGGTAACAAGACGATGATTACATCAGCAACAGACCCAGACAAGGTACCGAAATGAACTGTTCCTGTGTATGTTGCTTTTCTGTGACACTGATCAGTTTCCTGTGCTTGTTAACTGTTATATGCATGTCAACTTATGTACAAAACCTTGTGCTCATGTCGTACCAAAAATATGTTCACAACCAACATAAATGTGCTCCGCATGCTTAGTTGCCACGAACACTATATGACACACAGGCAAACATCTAAAATAACTTGATCCTGCATGCGTTTGTGAAATGTAATGTTATATGCCTGTATGTGGAACAGCGTCTGTCAATGTGTTCGTATCATTACACACTCTGTATGTTGCTTTTCTGTGACACTGATCAGTTTCCTGTGCGTGTTAACTGTTATATGCATGTCAGCTTATGCACACTACTTTGTGCTCATGTCGTATCAAAAATATGTTCACACCCAACATAAATGTGCTCCGCATGCTTAGTTGCCACGAACACTATATGACACACTGGCAAACATCTAAAATAACTTGATCCTACATGCGTTTGTGAAATGTAATGTTATATGCCTGTATGTGGAACAGCGTCTGTCAATGTGTTCGTATCATTACACACTGTATTAGTGTTGGGAATTGGTACTATTTTTGTGATCGATGATTGTTTTTATATACTAATCAGTGATCGATTAATGATTGATGATAACAGGTTCTCATCTTTTACCCATTTTGAATGGAGTAATTATAGCATGTCCAGGGATAATTACCCCTTTTAAATCAGATTTTTAACAATTTAAGAAATAATCTGTTGGGTACTTTGAGGCGGATTTGAATGGAGGCCGTTGCTGCCGTAGTCAGTAGCGGCTTCCAGTCGGGTAAGCTTCAAAGTATTCAACATGTTATTAGTATTGTTGCTTTGAAATTAACATACTATGTCAGTGCTGAAAGAATTAATGTCTACTTTTGTGATCGATGATTCGTTTTATATACTAACCAATGAGTAATTAATGATTTGATAACAGGTTCTCATTTTACCCATTTTGCATGGAGTAATTATAGCATGTTCAAGGATAATTACCCCTTTCAAATTAAGTAGCACGCATGACAGATTCTTAATAATTCAAGAAATAATCTGGTGGTTATTTTGAAACTGGTTTGACTGGAGGCTGTTGCTGCCTTAGGCAGCAGCGGCTTCCAGTCGGGTAAGTTGCAAAAATATTCATACTACTAAAATACCATACTATTTCAATTGCTGAAAGAATCAATGTCTTAGACACCAAACGTCCCACATATGCTTCTGTGAAACATAACGTCACATGTCTGAATGTTGAATAACGTTTGTCAATGTGTTTGTATCATTGTGTACTCTGTATTAGTGTTGGAATTGGTGCTATTTTTGTGATCGATGATTGGTTTTATAAACTAACCAATGATCAATCAATGGTTGATGATACCCATTTTGAGCGCAGTAATTATAGCATGTTCAAGGATAGTTACCTCCTTCAAATCAAGTCGCAGGTATGACAGATTCTTAATAATTTAAGAAACAATCTGTTGGGTATTTTGAAGCTGATTTGAATGGAAGCTGTTGCTGCCTCAGGACGCAACGGCTCCCAGTCGGGCAAGTTTCAAAGTATTCAACATGTTATTAGTATGGTTGCTTTGAAATTAACAAACTATTTCAGTGCTGAAAGAATTAATGTCTATTTCAGAGCTGAAAGAATTAATGTTTTAGACACCAAACGTCCCACATATGTGTCTGTGAAACGTAATGTCATACGCCTTGTATGTTGAACAGCGTTTGTCAATGTGTTTGTATTATTATGTACTTTGTACTAGTGTTGGGAATTGATACTATTTTTGTGATCGATGATTGGTTTCATATACTAACCAATGATCTATTAATGATTGATGATAACAGGTTCTCATTTTTTACCCATTTTGAACGCAATAATTATAGCATGTCAAGGATAATTACCCCCTACAAATCAAGTCGCACGCATGATAGATTCTTAATAAATCAAGAAATAATCTGCTGGGTATTTTGAAATTGGTTTGACTGAAGGATGTTGTTGCCTTAGGCAGCAACGGTTTCCAGTCTGATAAGTTGCAAAAATACTCAACATGTTATTGTTTTTTATATACTAACCAATTATCAATTAATGATTGATGATAACAGGTTCTCAATTTTACGTTTAGTAACTCACACACAATTCTTATTTATTGCAGTTTGACACTTGACCCATCTAATCCAGTGTATCCACTGGTTAGATGGTGTTATATACAATTAAATCAAGATAAAAACCAATGTTACAGCCAAATAGAGAAATCCATTCAGTCCTCCAAATGACCCCAATAACCTCACTCTCTCTTCAGTAGTTTCCTTGTCTTATTTCCTCCCTGTCCATATTCCCACTAACCTAACCCATGCCTGCTAAATTCCCTTGCTCATCCTGTAGGAAACCTGTTAAGAATAATGAGAGCACTATTATGTGACTTATGTAGCACATGGATTCATCTAAGTTGCTCCAAATTAACAACATCTGACTATCGCAACCTCGAAGCTGACGACACCTGCTGGTGGTGTACCAACTGCAACAAGTCACTTTTCCCGTACAATCATTACAATGACAATACATACTTCACACTGGCTGTTCTAAATCCATACTATAACCCCTACTACCACTGAGGCTACTGACGACAAAAAAACCCACTCTAAACCCATTCGAATTAATCCTATCCCAATTTAACCATGCTGATACTAGAAATGATCTAAATATATCTGCACCAACCTGTGAATACATCCTCCCAAAAACATTCAATGACAATCTACTAGGAAACAAAGAACACATAGCCTTCTCACTTCTATTTATCAACATGCAATCTCTCATGGGGAACATCGACAAGTTACACCGTCTCCTAGATATGAGTGCACATGAATTTGGAATTATTGGAATTACAGAGACATTTATACATGCAAATTCACCTACTAACCTTATCAATATAAAGAACTACACATTTGTTGAAAAACACAAAACCATGGGCAGGGGAGGTGGTGTAGGCATGTATGTTAAAGAAAATGTCCAATTCATTGAGCGAGATGACCTTTCTAATATTGAAGAACATATTCAAACAATGTTTATCGAAATTCAAACACCAAAAGGAAAAAACTAGATTGTAGGCACGATTTATAAATCACCTAAAGGCGATAAGGAACGTCTTATTGAACTATTAGGAAAAACTTTGGCAACTATTCAAAAGGAAAACAAAACTGTCTACCTCATGGGTGACTACAATATTGACCTGATGAGACAAACTTGCTTTCATACACAAAACTTTATAAACTTACTAAATGCTCATTCATTCTACCCAACCATTACAAAACCGACTAGAATAGGTGATGTTTCGGCCACAATTATTGATAATATATTCAGCAATAACATTAACTTCAGTAATAAATCGGAGGTAGGAATTCTCGTTACTGACACGTCAGCCCACCTACCATGTGTTCTTCTCGAAAGACAGCTGACCTGCACAAAGCCATTCAAAAATGAAAAAATTAAATGCAGAGAAATAAATCAGGTCAATATTGAACAATTTAAAAAATACATGTCTGAGGTGGATTGGCATGCAGTAACAGACATACAGTGCTGCGAAAGTGCCTACACCAAGTTCCATGAAATGTGCACGCACATCTTCGAAAACAGCTTTCCCATGAAAGAAAAGAAGAAATTTAAACACAACCCGACTAAACCATGGATAACAATTGGACTGATAGCTGCCTGTCATAAAAAACATAATCTTTATTTGAAGTTTATCAAATGTCAAACAAAGCATAATGAGGTAGGAATTCTCGTTACTGACACGTCAGACCACCTACCAATTGTTCTTCTCGAAAGACAGCTGACCTGCACAAAGCCATTCAAAAATGAAAAAAATTAAATGCAGAGAAATAAATCAGGTCAATATTGAACAATTTAAAAAATACATGTCTGAGGTGGATTGGCATGCAGTAACAGACATACAGTGCTGAAAAGAAGAAATTTAAACACAACCCGACTAAACCATGGATAACAATTGGACTGATAGCTGCCTGTCATAAAAAAAAAAAATCTTTATTTGAAGTTTATCAAATGTCAAACAAAGCATAATGAACAGAAATTCAAGAAATACAGAAACAAGTTGGACCAAATAATTAAAACAGCAAAAAAAACTTACTACCATAACAAATTTGAACTATGCAAGAATGACATAAATGAAACACGGAAAATAATTAAATCACTTTTGAATAAAAATAACCGCAAAGCACAACAAACACACTTTCTTTATAATAACAAGATAATAACTGATGATTTAGAAATTGCAACAGGATTCAATGACTATTTTGTTAATATAGGTCCAACACTTTCAGATAAAATCAATTCAACATCCTCTAATAAATATAGTGATTATCTCACAGGCGACTATCAATCCTCTTTTTTCGCTAACCCGGTCACAAATGAAGAAATTTTTATCATTCTTAACTAACTAAATCCTGCAAAAAGTGCTGGCTTGGATGGTTTCAAGTGGAGTATTTTCAAACACTGCACGTTAGTGCTACAAATACCCCTTAACCACATCTGTAACTTATCTTTCACTCAAGGCATATTTCCATCAAAATTAAAAGCAGCACGAGTAACACCTATACACAAAGCAAAGGATTCATCTAATTTCACAAACTATAGACCTGTCTCAATACTTCCACTTTTCTCCAAATTAATGGAACGACTTATGTACAATCGGCTTATCAGCTACTTAGATAAAAAAAGTCAATCCTCTATACATCACAATACGGATTCCGTGAAAAACATTCAACAATACTAGCACTAATTGAAATGACAGAAAAAATAATAGAATCAATTGAAAAGAAAAAGCACATAATAGGCATTTTTTTTTATCTTTCAAAAGCTTTCGACACTATCAATCATAAAATCCTACTAGAAAAACTTGCCTATTATGGAATCCGAGGAAGTGCACTCATCTGGTCTGAAAGTTATCTAAGTGACAGAACGCAATGTGTGCAATTCAATGCAACTTGCACTGAAAATAGGAGACTAACTTGCGGTGTCCCTCAGGGGTCCATCCTTGGCCCTCTGCTGTTCCTCCTGTATATGAACAATCTGCCTAACATATGCAAACATATGTCACTAATACTATTTGCTGATGACACCAATGCCTTTTTGCTCTGATGAAGACATAGCTACATTATATAAAAATGTAAATACGGAAATGGAAGAAATTACTAACTGGTTTTCACTAAATAAATTATCACTAAATGTGGATAAAACAAACTATATGTTATTTTCAAAATCCAGAGAATTAATAAATAAAGAGGTTCCAAAATTGTACATTAGAAATAAGGAAATTGAAGAGGCCCCCTTATGCAAAGTTCCTAGGAGTATATTTAGATAAAAACTTGACCTGGGCCAAACAAATCGAAACAGTTACTGCAAAAGTAGCAAGAGGAATAGGTGTCATCCAAAGACTAAAACCATATATGACACAGGCCACGGTTAAAACACTGTACAGCACCTTGATCCTCCGCACCTCACTTACTGCAACGCTGTTTGGACTAACACCTACAAAAATAGAATATCCAAAATTCAAAGTCTCCAAAAAAAAAAGCATCAAACTATTTTCTAGGCCAGCAGAGGGCCAAAACATGTTCAAAGCAGAGAAATTGCTTAAGGTCACCGACATAGGAAAATCTGAAATGCTAACTATTGTCAAAAACTTTTACCACGACACTTTACCCAAATCTATAGCCTACTTCTTTATAAACAATATTAACATCCACCAACATAACACTAGAAGCAGACATAAACTACATGAGCAATACACACGGACAGACATAGGAAAACACCGAATATCATTTGCAGCCACTAAACTATGGAACAACATAAAACAGGAAACACGTGAGAAAATTCTATCAACAAAATTCTGCAAGAAAACAATAAAAAACCACTTGATTAACACATACTAGTATTATCGAACTCATGCAGTACAGCTCAAAAATGGCCCGACTCGTCTACAAAACAAGGTAAAGAATGCTACTACGACTACTACTACTACTACTACTACTACTACTACTACTACTACTACTACTACTACTACTACTACTACTACTACTATTACTACTACTACTCGAATTATGACTAGATGACTCCACTTGCTATTATATCCAATAATAATTTCAATTACCATAGTAACAAACTACAGGACGAGCAGGAGAATGAGCACCCATCCCCTCCATCCCCCTTCCCTTGTGCAAGGATGCTCCCCATTAGCCAGCATCCTGTAAACAGTATATCATCATTATAAGTAAAAGTACCCTCCCCAAAAATATATATATGTTTATTGTTGTATCTATAATCATAGACATCCATGTATATTATTGAACTTGACTATGTTCTGTGCTTGTCTGTTACGTAACTGTCTTGTCCTTATTTACTACCCATATGTATTGCTAAATAATAATAATAATAATAATAATAATAATAATAATAATAATAACCCAAGTGACTAACTCTTACACACACCCTGTTACAGTATTATATGTTGGTTCGCGGACTGAGAGAGGCCCACTCCAGGAGTTTTTCTTTCCACTGTAATGACTGACAAGATAATTGAACCGGTGGTGAATTCCGGGTGGGGGGGGGGTTGGGAGGGTGCTGGGAGTGTGGGAAGGGGTGGTCTCCTCTTGACCCGGAATTGACATATTTTTCTCTTTGAAATTTAAACTGTTGATGTGGATCAAGGGCCAAGGGTTAATAAGGAAGTAGTAAATGTAATGTCTGAATTTATAATTGTTTGTGTAAGTACTGTCTTGTCTAATTTATATATAGCTGTATATATGTGTGTAATATTGTCCACCATAACAATAGGCACCGCCCTGGGCGGACAACCTGGTATGATTTGTGAATTCGTTTACCTTGGAATTATTGAATAAATAATCTTGAATCTTGAAAATCTTGAAATCTTGAACTGTCCACGAGACTCAAGTTTTGACATAAAAATATCAAGCATGGAAAAAGCCCCTATGTGTGCATATATTCGACCGTAAAATTTACCTGTGGACAGATAAAACTTGGTCGCCCATTTCTGTTTTCTCTTCTTGTTCTGGATATTTCCCCTATTGTAGGAGAACCATTCAAGATTCAAGATTCAAGATTATTTATTTCATGCTTAATATACAATATACAGACAATTGGGCAGTCCATCAAAGGCCAACCCTATGAGTCGATGGACCCCATACACACACAACAAAACATTACAATATATAAGGTAATAGTTAATTATACAAACATTTGTGAGTAAACATGGAACACACGACGGCACAACATATATTATTTGTACTATATTGACATGATTGTTCTACATGTAGCGTATTCTACATATATAGGGTCTTTTAGATTGCAACTAGGATTTTTGATTGTAGATACAGGTTTTTTTAATATGGTACAGTGGGGGGAGGGGGTACTCAACAAAGTCACTGTAGTATTTGGGATGAGAAGTTCAATACAACTTCTTACCAACGAAGCACAGATACACGCAGCTAATGAAGTCTACCTCTTCAGCAGTACCAATACAAAACACATGACAATGAGAAGTACAAAAGTAGCATCCCTATTACTCAATGGTGAACAGCTCGGTAATACAACGGACGCATCTCGGAGTTGTTAGAACATCAGATGCCAGTAACAAGCGCAGAATAGAGGCTAAAATTGGATCCTCAAGAAAGGCAGTATATTCACTCATGGGAGCAGGCGAACATGTATTAAATGGTTTGAACCCATTAATCTCAAAACAGGTCTATGGCATCTACGTGACCGCCGTTCTTCTACATGGTGTTGAGGGACTTATACTCACTCAGACTGAACTTGAAAAGTTGGAGAATTTATATCAGTCACAACTGACAGCAATTCAGCATCTGCCAGTTTCCACTGCAAATACAGCTGTCTACATACTCTTAGGAACCCTACCACTTGAGGGGGAGCTGCACAAAAGATTACTAAACTTATTCATACAAATGCTACATCGTCAAAATTCTGTTGAAGAGAGGTTCTAGAAAGGCAACTCGCTGTGAAACTACCATCATCCAATAGCTGGACTGTAAAGCTAAAGAAATTCATTCAGCAGTATGAACTGCCTTCCGCATACTCCCTTCTAGCAAACACCCCTACTAAGGCAACATGGAAGAAGACAGTCACGTCAAATGTAAACAACTACTGGGAAAACAAACTAAAGGACGAAGCTGCAAATAAAAGCACTCTACCGTACTTGACCGTGGATACCTATAAGATTGGTGTACCACACATAGCATGGAGAAGATGCGAGACAGATACAACCTCATTCTACAAAGCTACAGTGAAAGTAAGACTACTCGTGCAGAAATATCCTCTCTGCGGAGGCCCAACCAGGAACAGAGGAGGAGCAGTAAAATGTCAGCTATGCAGCCATCACAGAGAAGATCTACAGCACTTCCTTATTGACTGCCAAGAGCTAGACCATGTCAGAGAGCCATATCTCATAAAAATACGAAAACTACTAAAGCGACTCAACATTAGCATGAACAGTGAGCACTATATGCAGGCTATTCTAGATGCTAGCAAGCTATCGGACACCAATCCAGAAACATTTGAAAAATTATCAAGAGAACTCTGCTACAGTCTACACTTAAAACGTTCATCTCTTATGAACACATCGTCTGTTGGAACACTGTTAATCCAATAAAATCAGTCTAAAAACTCTACTGAACTACACATTTAAAGTCACTACACATGATAAATCCTGCGGTTTGAACATTGACATTCGACGAAAATTCAAAAGTCAATTCTTTGTGTATAGATCTATATACCTAGCGCGATGTGTACAGTTAGTCTGATATGTACAGTTACAGTTATAATATAATAGGAACTACTCCGTCATGCAGGTTTGCCTAAAGGATTCTGATTCCCTGGATCATATTCGAGAGGCGGTATCTACACAACAAGAAGAAGTTGTAGAGTGTCAGATTGATAAAATGGGGCGTATTAGGTCAGAATCTGAAATAAATAAAGAGCATTGACGCAGGATTGGGATAGATAGGATGGCCGGGATTGACTCATACTGGCAGTAATCACCCACTACATGCCCAGAGTAAATATGAGATTTGGCTGCCAGCAGGATTGTGACTCTATACCAACTGCAAATGGGAAATGATTGAAGATTCAAGACTCAGGTTCAAGATTCTTTATTTCGATATACGTAAATAATTTAAAACAGGCATCCACCAAAGGCAAGGACTATGATGTGGTGGACCCTTGACATACTATGTGAAGGATACCATTCAATATACTATAAGAGAGGATCTGTGCATGATGGAAGCAGATATAGAGGCCTTTTTATTGAAATACCCAGAAGTAAATAAAAAATCAAAGTTGTTGGTGTTATTTATAGAGCCCCAGGAACGAATAATGAAAATTTTATCAAAGCTTTCGATAACATTTTGCAAATTATTCAAAAGGAAAATAAGAAACACACATTATGGGAGGGTTCAACATTGATCTACTAAAACAAAACTGCTTTTATACACAAAGCCTACTAAACTTAATTGGCTTATATGGCTTCTTTCCACTCATAACAAAACCGACTAGAATTACAGAAACAACTGCGACCATCATTGACAATATCTTCACAAATAGCATTGCTGAATGGAAAACTCAGTTTAGGTATTTTTGTTGCAGACCTGTCTGATCACTTGCCTATTCACTACCGGGAAAACAGAAGCTAAACAAGAATCATTTATAAAAGAAAATCTAATGTGTAGGGACTTTGGAATAGAAAATATTGAAAATTTTAAGAACGCTATGTCTGCTATAAACTGGAACTGCATTCTTGATTGTCAGTCATGTGAAAATGCCTACAACACATTCCATACTGTGTGCAAAGATGTATATGATCATGCCTTTCCAGCTAAAACCAGCTAAAAAATTTAAACGAAACCCGACTAGACCATGGCTAACTAGGTGATTGATAGCTGCTTGTCATAAGAAAAACACATGTACTTAACATTTATCAAGCACCCTACAAAGTACAATGAATCTCAATATAAAAGATATCGCAACAGACTCAACCAAGTAAGCCGGAGAGCTAAAATCAATTATTACCATAATAAATCCAACAATCAGAAAGACACCATCAAAGAAAATTGGAAGCTAATAAAGTCTCTACTGAATAAACAAAACATGGACTCAGAGACATAAAGATTGATATATAATGACAACGTTTTAACTGACAACCATGATACAGCAAATAAATGTAATGAATATTGTATCAACAATGGACCCATCCTATCAGAAAAAATTAGGAATACCTCTAATACAAATATAGAAGCTTATCTGACAGCAGCTATCAATCCTCAGCTTTTCTAAATTCTACTAACACAGATGAAATTTCAAAAATCTTAATGCAAATTAACCTGAACAAAAGTGCAGGCATTGATAATTTTAAATGGAACAATTTTAAAAACTGTCTCTCACAAATAGTAATCCCACCGAACCACATTTGTAACCTTTCCCTGGTGCAGGGTATTTCCCATCTCACCTAAAAATAGCATGGGTGACACGAACATATAAAGCCAAGGACTCTTCTGACTTCATTAATTACTGCCCGTCTCAGTACTTCCACTATTTTCTAAACTTCTAGAAATACATTTCTACAATAGACTGATAAATTTCTTAGACAAATATTCTATTCTCTATAAAGCGCAATATGTGTTTAGACAAAATCACTCCACAATGATAACTCTGTTAGATATGTTGGAAAAAATAACAAATTCTCTAGAAAACAAAGAACATATTCTTGGCATATTTCTTGATCTTTCTAAGGCTTTTGACACAATTGATCATAAGATTCTAATTAAAAAAACTATCTTATGATGGAGTGAGAGGAATTGCCCTAAATTGGATAACAAGTTATTTTTCAAACAGAGTACAGTGCTTACAATACAATGGAGCTTGCTCTAGCAATGAAAACCTAGTCTGTGGTGTCCCGCAGGGATAGATACTTGGACCGCTCCTGTTTTTAATATATTTGAATAATTTTCCCAATGTATGTCAGCACCTTTCATTAATACTGTTTGCAGATGACACCAATGCTTTTTGCCACAACAAGAACATAGAAACACTATATAAAAATGTAAACGAAGAAATGGAAAAAGTAATACATTTGTTTAAAGTAAATAAATTATCACTGAATGTCGGAAAAACTAATTACATGCTCTTTACAAAATCTAGAAAACTACGGAAAAATGACTTACCAAAACTGTACATTGATAAGCAGGAAATACAAGATGCTGAGTTTGCTAAATTTGTAGGTGTCTACCTGGATAAAGATCTAACCTGGGGAAAACATATAAAGATTGTAACATCTAAAGTGGCAAGAAACATTGGGATCATACGATAACTTAAATCATACTTACCACGTAACATACTAAAAACACTATATTGCACGTCAATACTCCCACAAATTACTTATTGCCACACTATATGGACTAATACATATAAAATTAGACTGGCAAGATTAAAATCACTTCAAAAGCAAGCCATTAAACATTTTGCACAAACAGCACAGGTCCAAAACGTTTATAAGACAGAAAATTTATTAAAACTAGAAGATATACAATAATAACAGATTTTGTCAGAGGTAATCTACCAAATTCACTGTCTTCTCTCTTTAACCCAAACACTGAAATACACTCATACAACACCAGATCTAGACACAACTTTCACACAGAATACAATAGAATAAAACAAAAACCTCCCATTCAAGCTACAAAACTGTGGAATAATACTGACACGAACGCACGTACACAGATCACTAATCAAAATTCCTACAAACATATAATTAAACAAATGTTCATTAATAAGTACTAAATCGAGTAATTGGACCTCACTTATACATTAGTTACTGCACCCTGATGCGCTGGGACACCACAGCAATTACCAGCAATTCATTATGAAGAACCACCTGTTAACGATATTGATATTACTGTTCTTGCCTTGCCTCCACACTCTGGTTTGACATATCTTCTACATAAAATAGAAGGTACTGCTGAATATTCTGAACCTTCTGGACCACTCCTCTCAAGGTATACACAGATCCAAAACTGGATCCTATGATCCTATCTGGATCCAGGCTCTTGCTACTTAGATCACGACCAGAGTCTGGGATGCAATTTCACTACAACTTACTACACTGTGTAAAAAAACGTGATCCCAAACATATCAATAGAGTTCTAATAAACCCAGACATGACAGACACACTAAGAAATAGACTCACACACAGACTCACATGGTCACATTACTCCCTTTCCTCTGTGGAAAGAAGGTAATAATAATAATAATAATAATAATAATAATAATAATAATCAAAATAATAACTAGAACACATTTACTGAAGTAACTGTAAATCTGCGATGACTGGGTATTAAGGAGTATTATAGGCCCTCTCTCATATGATCATTGAGCATGTCTGATGCTGATCTGATAAAAAGTCTAAGTGTTGTCACAGTTCAAAGATCCATAGTTGAAATTTCCATACTTTTACACAGGGTACGGAAAAGCTGATTTCTTGAAAACTGATAGCCTCGACCCTAAAGTATAAAATAATGTACCAAAATCATGGAAAATGCCATTAAACAGATTAATGAATTAAAGGAAAGGGGAGGCAATTCATGCAGAAAACTCAAATTGTTTTCATGAATTACCTCCCTTTACATGTCGAAGATGATGAAGAGCAAGTCACGTATGCCAAACATGAAAACTGAAAAGCTTTACTCATGAATGACCTTGACCCCAATGGCGATATTAAAATTTGTATTGGAAATTTTTAGATCTCTGAATGTTCTAGAATCTGGCCAGGTTTGAAGAGAATCGTAAGAAAACTATAGGAGATAATACTGTTCCAATATTGTTCCCATAGGTTTACTATGGGGATATGAGGCACCAAAAAGCTGATTTTCTCGAAAACTGTTGGTCGGAACAAATTTAAATTTGAGACCAAGTCAAGGTAAAATTTTGGCGGCCATTTTGGAAAAGAAAAAGAGTTCAGTCGCGTAGGCTTGACTAGGAGTAATAACAGATCCGTGCTAATTTCATCCTTCATCTATGACAGAATCAGCAAAGGTCATTGTACACTTTACATGCTGATGGGAGCTGGTCATCAAGGTCTGAATGGGCTACTGTGGAAGCTAAACTATGCACAATGAGCATATGTCCTACCATGCTATATGCACCGTTTAGATTCAATTTGGATAAACCAATATGATCTAAATGCCTTAGAACTCTTCCCCTGAGTATTATAATCCCTCTTCTCACATGATCATTGAACTTGTCTGATGCTGATCTGATAAAAAGTCTAAGTGTTGCCACAGTTCAAAGATCCATAGTTGAAATTTTACACAAGGTATGGAAAAGCTGATTTCTTGAAAACCGATAGCCTTGACCCTAAAGTATAAAATAATGTGTCCTGATTTGCTGTAGTGGAATTTTTACCAAAATCAAGGAAAATGCCATTAAACGTCAAATAAAGGAGAAATTAATGAATTAAAGGTAAACGGATGCAATTCATGCAAAAAAACTAACCAATTTTTTGTTTTGGCATGAATTGCCTCCCATTACCTGTTCAAGTTGATTGTGTCAGTTCAATATGATGAATTTCGATTCTCATGATGGTTTGAAAGTGACCCGTCCAAGGTCAAGGTCAATCAGGGGTCAAAGTGACCAATTTTAGGT
Source organism: Chaetoderma sp. LZ-2023a (assembly GCA_034401795.1). Taxonomy (NCBI): domain Eukaryota; kingdom Metazoa; phylum Mollusca; class Caudofoveata; order Chaetodermatida; family Chaetodermatidae; genus Chaetoderma; species Chaetoderma sp. LZ-2023a. The sequence continues at coordinate 87,089 of JAVVLW010003662.1, forward strand.
TTTGACAGGAATTACCTCCCTTTACCTGTTGGAGTTGATTGAGGCAATTAAATCTGATGAATTTCGATTGTTTTTGACAACCTGGGTCAAACAAAATTCATTAATTTCTCCTTTATTTGAGATTTGATGGCCTTTTCCCTGATTTTGGGTCGTACTACGGATTCTGGAAGGATGTTAAGTTTCAACATGATCTCAAGGGGAGTCGCTATTAGAATATCACTCTCATACATTTTCTTTTGGGGCATTGTAGGCACGGATAAGCGTATTCCTCACAAATTCTTCACTGGATTCAAAAGAAAAATGAAAACATCCCAGGCACTAAGGTGTACTGAAAGTGTCTCAAGTTTGGAGGTTTGAAATCGTAAATAGTACGCAATGGACCAGGAAAATATGTGGGTATCAGATCTATGCAGGTTAACATATGCTAGAGGTCTGTTAATTTTCTCCATGATCTGCAAGAAACTATAGGATGAGTTGCTGTCCGAATAACAATCCATTACATTTCCAATTGGACTTTTTGGACAAGAAAACGTGGAATTCTCGGGAACCATACACCAGATCCAATTTCTGTAGATGATCAATATATGCCTGGTGCATACTAGAAATGTACCAAGTTTAGATATGATATTTCCAAAAATGGATCATCAAATCAATTTCCAATACAGTCCCTATTGACATATTTGTCTGCGATACAAAAGTCTCAATATCTCATGTACCGTTCGCGATATCGGAGTTCTGTAAATGTTGTCAGAGAGGCAATTCCGCCCCGGATCAGGCGATCTCAATGCTGAATCAATCGGACCCTAATCCCGTCATCTATCAGCAAAAGACCCAACCCACACACTTGATCCTCCACCTTGGAAAAACAAATTAGAGAGCATAACTATTCGCACCACAGTACCTCATCTCACAACCTAAGATGAACACAGATGTGAGCAAGAAGGCCCTAACCCTAGCCATGCTGGAAGAAATGTACCCTCAGGAGACATGGATAAGGATCTACACAGATGGATCAGCCAAAGATGCAATTAGGAGCGGAGGTGCTGGACTGCACATACAGTATCCAAACGGACAACATGAGTCAGCTGCAATACCGACAGGCAAACACTGCACACACTACAGAGCTGAAGTCGAAGCACTGGTTCAAGTAGTTAATACCATCAGCAGAACAGCAGATCCTATTGCACAGATTGTCTTTTTATCTGATGCCCGCTCCGTCCTTGAGGCTATCACCAAAGGTAAGCTGCCACAACTTGAAGAAGCACTACAAACCATCAAATGCTTTCGGATAGCATTGCAGTGGATCCCCTCACACAGTGGAGTCCAAGGAAATGAGGAAACAGACAAGATGGCAAAGGTGGGTGCAGAAGAGAATCAGACAGAAAACATGGTTACCCATACAGAGATGAAGACTATCATCAAGTCACCCTAGAGAACACCTCAATCAGATGATGCCTACCATCATCTCTCGAGGCCGGAGCAAGTGACCATTTTTCGTCTCAGAACAGGACACAACAGACTAAACCAACACATGTACAGGCGGTTCCACCGTACGACATCGCCCGCTTGTCCTTGTGGAGAAGCAGAACAGACAACAGAGCACATACTTCAATGTTGCACTACGTATCAGCTGCTGAGAGAAGAGATCTGGCCTTTGTCAACCTCGTTTCTTGAAAAGCGGTATGGGCCTGTGGAAGAACTGCAGAAAACCACTGATTTCATCTTGAGAACGGCTCTCCAAGTGTGATACCAGCAACCAGAAAGAAGAAGAAGACCTATCAGCAAATCATGGAACTATTGTTTAGTGTGCAGATTTGCAATAATAGAAATGTTAATATGTCCACTAACGATATTATTTGAGTAAGCAAGAGTAGCCTCTGGTATCTAGGGATGTCAAAAATGTCAACCCTCTGATAGGGACAGAAGTAAGAATTCTCATGATACTAAATAATTGTTTTTATTCAGCATTTTCTCAAAAACTGGACACTGAACCGAAAAGATTTGGGCATTGTGAAGACGATCTCTGATTAGCTAGTTTGGGGGAATACGTGGGCCATGCATACAAACAAATAGCTGAATGCAAAACAATGAATGGCCTTAGGAGCCTCTTGTACCATCAGTCTTAAGCAACAATCAAAGACCTGCCACAAACAAGCCATGCCACACGTTGTCACATAAATAGAGACTTCTTCTATGACACATACGGGCAGGTAAACTACATGACTGGTGTGACTCTAAATGTGAAACAGTATGGGTATGAAGTGTATGATAGCATGCCAATTCCTTCAACTTGCCAAAGAGGGTGCTTCTCGGACATGGGACTAAGTTTTCAACTGCTTAATGTGTCCTACAAATAAATGGTATTCATGTAGAAATGGAGTCCCATGTTGCTCATTTTGCAGGTGTAGAAGTGTTGAGGATGAGAGACAACCTTCCGAGAACCTGTATATTGTGAATTTGTATTATACCATCGACAACTACTAACGAAATGTAATACCTTTACATAACATATGATTACTGATGGATCAGTTTATTACATTATTAGGCAGGGTACTTCAATCTATGTAGCATATAGTGTTACTAGAAAAAAAAAAATCATCTATATAGTGATAATCATGTATCCAACAGTCGCGGTTGAACTTATGTTATGAAGCACATGTAGACCCCTACCTCTTGTTGCCTGACACATTGAATCATTGTGTCATTCTGTATAAATAATTCTATACAGTTAAGATGACTCGGATACGTGAGCAAATATTACTATTGTTCTTATTGCACATACATTAAATAATGGGGAGGGGTGGTGGCATATACAGACAATACACTAAGGATAATGAAGCCACAGTATCCATCCTAGTAATTTTACAATCCACGATAGCGAAACTTTATTTTGAAGAATGAAAAGCGGGGCTACTACTATTATACCTGTTCAAATACATATATTTTCCGAATTTCTGAAACAAAAGTGAAAACGATTTTTCGTCAATAATTCGAGATTATTGTCAATTTGCAGCAGAATAAACCTTTATATTATTTTTAACATTTGGAAAATCATACGCCCCTTCAATGATAATAACTCTGATAAATTCTGAGTCTTATGTCTTATTAAAGATCTGATTTGTGGCTTCCAGTGTCAAAATTGCATAATCCCGAATATTGTTGAATATGAAACCATGGTAGAAAAAGTTATCTACTTGATTCAGAATGTCTACCTTGGATTTTCTTACTTCTAATATTATGCTCTAGCAGAAAATAATGGCAAACCGAGGTGACATATGATTGCACACAGACCCCTTCCAGCCAGAGAATTATTATGTACGAGTGAGATTTTGTCCGGTATGATTTTATCCATGTAGGATTACGTTCAGTGGGATTTTGTCCAGGCAGGATTTTGTCCGGTGGGATTTTGTCCGGGATTCGATTGAGGTCACTATAAATAATGACGACAGCAATGTAATAGACCTTTCCGGTTTTTAGCTTTGCCCCACCCATCTCTAGCTAAGCTATATGCGCCATTCCACACCTCGCTCATGTTGGGATCGATCGATCCATAGAGTTATCTATACTAGCTAGAGACATAGGTGGCGTTGCAATTTTGTCGAGCTGGCAGCATTTGCTCAGCCGCCTCTAAGATGGCAAAAGGATAGATGCTCGCTATTATCTTAAACACAAAAATAACATGCGTGTTTCATTCACTGCGTAGACTTTTTACGAACAGGTGCGAAAAGGGAACTGGAATTAACAGTTCACCGGTATGTAAACATTCTCTTGTGATAGGGATCAATTGTAGCTAAGTAAACATACACATACCTGTTTCCGTGTGACAGATATTGCATGCTTTTCACTTGCAGTCTATCGTTATTCAGGCCTTGCAATTATGATGAGCAATTGTCCAACAGAGCTCTTATAGACATGATGGAAAAAATAGTAAATACATTGGACAAAAAAGTATTCTTGGAATTTTTATAGATGTATCTAAAGCATTCGATACAACAGACCATAATTGCATTGCACTGGACTGGATAAAAAGCTACCTATCCAGTAGAACACAATATTTCCTTTATAATAGAGTGCTATCTAAGAGTGGAGAAATAGTCTGTGGTGTTCCTCAGGGTTCAATTCTTGGCCCGCCGTTGTTCTTACTCTATATGAATGACCTACCAAATGTTTGCAAACACTTGTCATTAATTCTCTTTGCAGACGATACCAATGCTTTTTTGCAGCCATAAAAACATTGATACGTTATACAAAAACATAAATGAAGAAAAATAAAAAGTAATTCATTGGTTTAATGTTAACAAATTATCACTCAATGTTGCAAAAACAAATTACATCTTATTCACAAATAACAAAATGAAAAGTACTGATCTCCCTAAAGGTTATGTAGATAATCAAGAAATATGTGAGGCAAAATTTGCAAAATTCTTAAGTGTCTATTTGGACAAGAAACTCACATGGGAGAAACATATACAAAATGTAACGTCAAAGGTTGCAAAGAACATTGGTATTATGTGTCGACTAAAAAGCTACTTACCAAAGCACCTTATAAAAACGCTATATAGCACGTTAATATTACCGCAAATCACATACTGCAGCACTATTTGGACTAACACTTACTTACCAAAACTATACAAATTAAAGACACTTCAGAAAAATGCTATAAAGATATTTTCACAATCAACAGCGGGTCAAAATATTTTTAAAACATAAAAACTATTGAAGCTTGAAGATATAGGAAAGCTCCAAGTATACTCCATCCTCAGAGACTTCTATAACAATAATCTACCAACCCCATTATTAAACCTCTTCAAGAATAATGAAGACATACACTCACACAACACACGATCATGAAAAAATCTGTATACAACCTTCTGCCGCACAGAAGCCTCCAGACAAAAGCCATCAACAAAAGCAATACACCTATGAAACAACACAGAAACAGATATCCGTACACAGATTTTCACCTAACCCTTTCGCTGATGAGTCCTTGACAAAATTCATTGCTTAAGATATGCATCTAGTTCTGTTGGGTGTTTGAATTTGGTCTGACTGGAATCATATTGTTGGCTGTGGATGTAAATGGAAGGATGTATGTCTGCGTATTTTTTTATAGTAACCAAGGTCATCTATTATTTATATTTTTATATTTGTAATGTGCAATAGTTGGATCCTTCGAAACATGTAATTTAATGTTTGTATTGTTCGTCTGTCAGCTTCCAGTCAGAGTAATCTCAAAATATTCAACAGTTTTCATAAATCGTTGCCTCTGGACTTGAGCGAGATATAGGATACTCATCAGGGAAAGGGTTAATCACCCATAGGGAGAGTACTTTAGAAGAACACATGAGGAGGGAGTATGGCTGTGGAAGTCTGATGGATTTACCAATCTCATTAATTTTTAGGAAGATCACTACCACCATGGTTCATCATACATTATGGCTCATCATACACTATATTAGTATCAATAATAATAATAATAATAATAATAATAATAATAATAATAATAATACATCACATAATGGATTACTGTCTTTAAGCTTGATTGGTGACAGAAAACAATCTCTCTCTCTCTCTCTCTCTCTCTCTCTCTCTCTCTCTCTCTCTCTCTCTCTCTCGATAAGTGCAATGCCCCACCCCAGCATATTACTATAGTTGTAATGTAAATGCGAATAACAGCCTTGCGGCATTGTGGTGATGATGTAATTTGAAAAAATAGACAATCTTGGCTGCCAATTCTGACATTTTTCAGCAGAACTGGCGCTGACAAAATCTGGAAATAGGTAAATTATGTATGGAGAGTATGGAACTTCTGCAGAAGGCACATATGAACATCATTCTGGTGTTGAAAGTAGTTTTATATTTAGATTTAGTGGGTTTTTTACACATGAATGGGGTGTGTGCTATATTTCAGGTGTCACTTGCGAGGAAGTTGCTGACAGAGAACTAATGCCTGTTTCCAGTACAGCAAGTGGTGAAGATGAAGCAAGTGAAAAACTAGATGTATCTATTGATCTTATAACCATAGGGTCCATATAAGGATCATGAAAAGCCTGGACAGTCAGAGAATTTGAAAAGAAAAACTCGTAAAAACTGTGCTTTTTCATATAAGTTATGGAAAAGTTATGAAAAATCAGAATACCACTCGTGTCAATTATTATGATCTAAAAATTGTCATGACAAACAAACAAGTGCTAAATTTTCAAAAATAGACTTGCATCATTCAGCAAAATTTGGTTTCTTGATTAATCTTCACCATTTAACACTCATAGCAGCCAAAAACGGCTTCAGCTGTGGTCTTGAGAAATGTTCTACCATTTAACCCTTAAATATTTTCAAGAAAATAAAATATTTTCTTATAGAAAATCTCCATTTGCAGACCAGAGAATATTTTTTTTAATTTAGCGCTGGAATGATTGGCTCGATAGCCGAGACAGTCATTCCATTGATACATTTTCAAAAATAATCTCTTAGTCTGCAAATGGACATTTTCTATAAGAAAATATTTATTTTCTTGAAAATATTTAAGGGTTAAATGGTAGAACACAGGATAAGTACCTGTTTAAATGTCATACCGGTGTGCCTTGAAAACCTATACATATCATGGGAAAAGACAGTGTAATGTCGGGGAATTTATACTTCGGTCCCTAAGAACGGTGAATCCTGTATATTGTTATAATGGCATAATTATGTCAATGATATGATGATGTTATGATAATCGAAATAATAATATTAAATAATAATGATGATGATGGTACTAGTGATTGTAATAATGATGATAATGATGTTTGTAATGATAATATGTACATAGTTATTTGTAAATATTGTTCATTTGAGTTTCCCATATGTGACAATGTGACCTGTGTTTGTAAATAAATCGAAATTGTATTGTAGTTGTAGTAATGGTATAATGACATGATTATATATCAATATAGTGACAATGATTGTAAATATATTAGTTATAAAACAATGATAATATACAAAGAAACTGTCTTTGTCCAATATCACTTTATCGCCAGAAATATTTTAATTTACGCATTGCAGATATGATTCATAATTCAATTTCAAAGCAAGCACACAGGTAGGCTGATGAATATTTTGAAATCAATATTACGTGAAGCCGCCATAGACAACAGCATTTGAACCTATGATGGTCAAGATTTGTCAAGAATATTTTACTTACAATCTTTGCTTAGTGAATGTCCATTAATTCATATGCCAAGAGTAAGCCATTTTTTTAATTACCACTAGACACGCTAGAACGCCTTGGGTGTTAATATCGAGCCTATCGTTTCAGTGGTAAAATTTCAAATGGACATTCCTTCAGACCACTACAGATTTTATTTTGTCTGACTTGATCATTAATTGGTTAACAGAATATTTGTTATTATTGCCTGTAGTATCTCGGTATCTCTATTTCACAGTGAAGCTATTGTGTATTCTTGTAAACATGCGTCTAATTACCCTCGCCATGTAAGGGGAAGAGGGTAATGCGATCGAGTGTGCGCGTGCGTCCGGAGCTGTATCTCGAAAACTACTACATGTACAAGAAGATGTCCAGGCATGTGAGCCACATAAAAAAGCTGGGTCCAGATCGGATCAAATTCTTGGTCTATGGATATCTCGGAAACTGCTGGTTTAATTTGGCTCAATGTGTAAAAAAACAAATCTGGAAAAGGGAGGGTGAGGGTCTACAATCTCTGATTTCTCTTGTTTATCATGTTATTATTTTTAATAAATCTATAAACTGTTCTGACCCATTTGTTTGTTCCTAAGATATTTACCCATTTCAGCCATGCACACCAAGATTAAGTACCATTTTTACCACTTTATTATGTCAAATATTTTGTAACTAAACTGATTGAAAACAAAATGTTCAATAGTTATTGGGGAAAATTAGAATATTTACCAACACAGTGATTGCCTTGGTTAATCTGTATGTTTGTCTGTCGGCCTCCAGACGTGGTTAAGTTCTTGGTAATGGTTTAAGCGCTGCATATATTGTCTTATATCAGGAATCGTTAATCATATTGAAACTAAATTTGGACACATGTTACCTTATTGAAACTAAATTTGGACACATGGTTACCCCGAGGTAGTGCAATGACAGTGAGTTCACACTGCCAATGCCGCCCCCCACCCTCCCCCCACCGCCCATCCCCTAGACATGGGTCTCAAGTGAAAGCTTGAAAATTCTACTGGTCAGCTCGGGACGCAGAAGACTGGGCAGCCATTTCTCACATTTTCCCATGATTGATGCTATTTGGAGGGGGTTGATGGTGCTGGATAGAATGGACAAGGTAAGGGGCCTAATATATACACCTGTGCAAAAGTTAAGCACCAGCAAAAACAATAGAACGTAGAAACATGATGGTACAACTAGGCTGCCATACTTTTTGTCCCCGCGTTAGCTGACATAATTCCAAGTACGAAATGCACATGCATGCATGACTTCACGCCGCTTGATGTCCGTGCGTGGCGGGAAACAGCACATGTGTTCAGTTATGTAAAAGTCCAGTTTGAGGTGTAGAACATTACATACAGATTTAGGCGACAAGATTAGGAATTTTGTGTTCATGACCGTTGTTTATTTGTACAGAGCGAATTAGCTCTTGATTGTGAACCGCTATGGCAAGACGAAGGTTAAGTGATCGTGTGAAATGGCAAATCATAGGCATGCATACCACTGGTATGTCATGCAGAGAGATTGGCAGACAGCTGAACATTAACCATACTGTAATCAGTCGTTTGATTGCAAAACATGGGCAAACTAACGAGGTGAAGGACAGGCCTAGATCTGGAAGACCGAAGAAGACTACTGCCCGTGATGATCGAGCCCTAGTACGCCTTGTTAGGAGATCTCCATTCACCAACAGCAGAGAGCTCAGCCAGCAATGGGAAACGCGCAATAGAGTGTCAATGTCTACCGGCAAAAGGAGACTGTATGCTGCTGGCATGAAAGCTAGGAGACCTGTCAGATGTCCTCTCCTCACTGCACACCACAAAGAGGAGCGTCTGAGGTGGTGCAACGAAAGAAGACACTGGAACATGAGATCATGGAGACGGGTACACTGGTCCGATGAAAGTCGGTTCCTGCTTCATGCCACAGATGGTCGAACTCGTGTATGGAGGTCCAGACGCACGGCGTACGACCAACGTAACATCATGGAAGAAGTTCCATTTGGTGGAGGTTCCGTTATGATATGGGGGTGCATCTCATTTGATTGTAAGCTGGATCTGTTGACTGTACCTGGAACACTAAATGGACAAAGATATCAAGATTCCATACTGGATAGAGTTGTGGTCCCTCATTTTGTAAATCATGCACCTGGAAGCCACCCTATATTCATGGATGACAACGCCCGACCACATCGTGCTAGAGCTGTGCATGAATACCTCCGCCAGAATGCCATCGAAACCCTACCATGGCCAGCAAGGAGCCCTGACATGAACCCTATTGAGCATATCTGGGACATTCTAGGAAACATGGTGAGGAGGGATCTTCCTGTGCAGAACCTACAGGAATTAACAGACGCACTCCATCTTGAATGGCAACGAATACCACAATGGCGTATCAGTCGGTTGGTGACCAGCATAAGACGTCGTGTCCAGGCCGTCATCCAGGCACAATGTGGATATACCCGGTATTAATAATGACAGTCTCAAACTCGTGCACAGATGTTAAATTTCGTTTTCAGACACCATTGATGACAATCTAGCCACGTGTGTCAACTGTAGGGCAATAGTTGTCAGTTGTGTCAACGTAACCATATTCAGGCCTCGTTTTCAAGTTCAAACAAAAACATACAGTGTTTCCCCACCATCATAATCAGCATTCCTCTAGTTGCATTATTACCTCTTGCACTAAGATGGATGGGTACATAAATGTGTATGCTATTGCTTTCTTCATAGCACATGAATATACCCTCGCATGTGCGTAAAAATAGGGTGGTGCTTAACTTTTGCACAGGTGTATATGTATCACAAATGTTGGGGTGACTTGTCCCATGTTCCACCGATTCTATTTAAATATATCAGAATCCGTTTTGAAAGGCGTCTCTATGTATGCAAACAAACTCCTGTTGCGTAAAAACTATATGAGATTTTAAAATAAAATTTGGAACATATATAGAAGCCTGCATGATTTAAATAATCCCAGATTTGTAGACACATCGGCCAAGTATTTCAACGAAATCCCTTTAAAAATAGTCAGTAATATTCATTACTGTTGTTTCTATATGCCATGTCTAAAACCGCTGTTGTGTAAAAACCACTTGAGATTTTAAAATAAAATTTGGAACATATATAGAAGGCTCTATGTTTTAAATACTCCCCGATGTTCAGGGGTATTTGTACCTGGATTAGCGAAATCATTTTCAAAATGGTTAGCAACCTTCATATTTACCATAACTCCAATATAGGCCTAATATTATCAACATGGGTAACCGTGTGTTAAAGTGTAGAGAGAAATGTGCTTACTTTAAAAACTGAGATTGGAAAGGTTAGCTGCCTGAGACAGTCAAAACGTTTTCAAAATTATTGAACCGGTTCTATATATTTAGCCACCTTGAAATGTTTGTTAAAAAGTAACTTTAGTCAGATTGCTTAGTGTCACTCTTTTGCCATCTTAGTGGCCGTGCCAGCCTGGCTGAGCGCTAGACATAGAGAGCAACAGTGGAGTATCGAGTCTCTAGTCAATATAACTGCCTCTATGGATCGATCTCTGAACGCCATGACTATCAATTTCCAAAAAAATACGCAGGTAAGCTGTTGAATATTTTGAAACTAATCTGACTGGGTGCTGTTGCTCTTAAGGTTTTTAAGCTTAATTGACTGGGCGCAGCAACAGCGCCCAGTCAAATTAGTTTCAATTTATATTCAACAGCATGTTTATTTATAGCAAAGAATTACAAGGACCTACAATTCATACAACGTGTTGGACTGTTTGAGGTTTGATGGCGGTCTATATGGAACCCTTTGTGACGTCATCATACACGTGCTGAGCCGATTATGACGTCATACGAGGTCAGATGATGGATGGCTACTCTGGAAAGGTGAATTGTCTGCCTTATATAGACTGCACGCCCGATAGGCATTGTTTCAAGGTAACATAGGGCCTGTCTAGCCAGGGCGGTATTAATGGTGCAGGCGTTTAATTTGTAAGGAATTTCCCTTGAAAATCTCTGGATTTTGAGACTTTCTCTTAATTTTAAGGTTAATCAAGCCATACAATCGCCAGTTAGTTTATAATATACAGTTTTTATAGCGTTTGATTAAAACTACCTTTCCCACCCATGTTGTAATTTATAGTATAAAGTCATAGGGAAGGTAACGTTCGACTACCTCTCGTGGCCCAATCGACACGGATGGCCTGTTTTATGGTCAGCAAGAGGACAACCGTATTGATAATTAATGCACTAACCGCATCCGCGTGTGAGCGATACCGTATAGCCCCGACACGCCCATGCACTGATCATAAGGTACTCAGCGCTGACGTGAAGTCATTTTGACGGGGAGGGGGATGTGTTTGGGGGCGGGGTTGTGTGGATGGGTAGGATGGCGTGGGGTGTGCCAATGAGAAGGGGCATTCCCTGTTCATCCCGTCACCTTTACAATATCTACCCTATATGTATTTATATAAACTAATATCCTCTTTCGTACAAAGCACTACCTATTTTTGCTAATTTTTATTTAATGGTTATACCGAACAATACTTTTTGCCGATACTTTGAATGTATGTGGTCGATTTGGAGTCACTGCGGCAATCAGCCTGAGTCCGCATGCCTGACACCGCTGCGTAAAGCTGCGGTCAGGTCGAGCTTGAGCTGGGACTCAACTCGTCGCCGCTTGATTTTCCAGCAACTATCGGCAACTCCCAGCGACCGATTTAGTCTCCGATAGGTTGGACCTGAGCGTACAGTCGATCACTTTACCGTCGACCTCCGTCAATCGACGTCCAAAAAATCTTTAATCGTTGGAGTAGAGCGTATTCTACTTCTACAATCGGTTGCCGTCAATCGCAGACAAGTTAGTTAATATCGACATGAGTGTAATTACGATTGCCAGCAACTGAAGTATCGGATGTAGCCAATCAATTCACAGAAACTGATGGATAACATAGTCAGTGATTGCAGTGGTAAACTTTCAAAAATCGTCTTTTATGGCCAGCAAATGAGAAAAGTAAACAAAATTCGCCTATTTAAAGGGTTAATTACTTAAAGCAATGCCAGAAGAGTATTTACTTCAAGCTATCACAGTCTCATAATTCATGGATCAGATCTGCCAATAAAGCATCTGAAGCCACAATCAGATGACGTAACATTAACTGATGCTACTATTTTAGTAAATATCATTTAGATCCGGAATGGATCTCTAATGGTTGGTCATATTCTTGTTTGTTATTAGTACGGCGCCACACCCGTAAATTTTAAAATCGCTACTCTTCCGTTAATAGCAAATGTAGCTTGATTAAAGTTGAGAGGCATATTCTATGGTTAACTCTTGATATCATTATTTTTCAATGCACTGCCCTGCCGTGTTTCAGTACGGCGCCTACTCTTAAATTTAAGAATCTACATAAATCGACATCGAAGATCTATATTTAAACTTTAAAATCTATACACAATTTTCTATTTATTTTTTAATTCATGTGTTTGGCTGAAAGAACATATGAGGATAGTTTTCATAACCTCAACCACCTTGGGTTATTAGACTACGTATTAGCAAAAGATTTAATTTAAAGCAAGTAGCAAAAGAAAAATACATAATTACTATAGAAAAGGAAACTATCCATTTTTCCTTGCCACATGTGTGTTTGAGGAAGGATGCAGAACAAACTATCTAATGATGATTTCTTGGATACATGGGATACAATAGGCCAGATACACATTTTAAAGAAGATAATGCACAAAGAAC
>JAVVLW010003663.1:0-13000 GCA_034401795.1 Chaetoderma sp. LZ-2023a
GTCAAGGATTGGCTGACCAGCTTTCACATGTCTGATATACTGACACACTGACGATTCATATGGGAATATCTGTGGATGCATCTGTCAAAATCAATCCTAGGCTTTTACGCCTATTGTACTCTGACTCCAGCACGGCTCTGGCAGTATATGTATTTTTATTTTATTGACGCACTGGCAACGTGCGGCTTCAATTTCCATGTGCTAACTTAGCCGACAGTGCTGCACCCGTTAGTTTAATTTGTTGATCACCATCTCCCGGTCGGGGGATCGAACCGCCATCCTGCAACTCCGCATAGCATCAGCAACCAGGCATCTTTCCACTGGACCACCGCACCAAGACTAAAAGTCAAGGATTGGCTGACCAGCTTTCACATGTCTGATATACTGACACACTGACGATTCATATGGGAATATCTGTGGATGCATCTGTCAAAATCAATCCTAGGCTTTTACGCCTATTGTACTCTGACTCCAGCACGGCTCTGGCAGTATATGTATTTTTATTTTATTGACGCACTGGCAACGTGCGGCTTCAATTTCCATGTGCTAACTTAGCCGACAGTCCTGCACCCATTAGTTTAATTTGTTGATCACCATCTCCCGGTCGGGGGATCGAACCGCCATCCTGCAACTCCGCATAGCATCAGCAACCAGGCATCTTTTCACTGGACCACCGCTACATGACTAAAAGTCAAGGATTGGCAGACCAGTTTTCACATGTCTGATATACTGACACACTGACGATTCATATGGGACTATCTGTGGATGCACCCACCACAATTCAATCCTAGGCTTTTACGCCTATTGTACTCTGACTCCAGCATGGCTCTGGCAGTATATGTATTTTTATTTTATTGACGCACTGGCAAGGTGCGGCTTCAATTTCCATGTGCTAACTTAGCCGACAGTGATGCACCCATTAGTTTAAATTATTGATCACCATCTCCCGATCAGGGGATCGAACCGGCATTCTGCAACTCCACATAGCATCAGCAACCAGGCATCTTTCCACTGGACCACCGCACCAAGACTAAAAGTCAAGGATTGGCCGACCAGCTTTCACATGTCTGATATACTGACACACTGACGATTCATATGGGACTATCTGTGGATGCATCTGTCACAATCAATCCTAGGCTTTTACGCCTATTGTACTCTGACTCCAGCACGGCTCTGGCAGTATATCTATTTTTATTTTATTGACGCACTGGCAACGTGCGGCTTCAATTTCCATGTTCTAACTTAGCCGACAGTGCTGCACCCGTTAGTTTAATTTGTTGATCACCATCTCCCGGTCGGGGGATCGAACCGCCATCCTGCAACTCCGCATAGCATCAGCAACCAGGCATCTTTCCACTGGACCACCGCACCAAGACTAAAAGTCAAGGATTGGCCGACCAGCTTTCACATGTCTGATATACTGACACACTGACGATTCATATGGGACTATCTGTGGATGCATCTGTCACAATCAATCCTAGACTTTTACGCCTATTGTACTCTGACTCCAGCACGGCTCTGGCAGTATATGTATTTTTATTTTATTGACGCACTGGCAACGTGCGGCTTCAATTTCCATGTGCTAACTTAGCCGACAGTGCTGCACCCGTTAGTTTAATTTGTTGATCACCATCTCCCGGTCGGGGGATCGAACCGCCATCCTGCAACTCCGCATAGCATCAGCAACCAGGCATCTTTCCACTGGACCACCGCACCAAGACTAAAAGTCAAGGATTGGCTGACCAGCTTTCACATGTCTGATATACTGACACACTGACGATTCATATGGGAATATCTGTGGATGCATCTGTCAAAATCAATCCTAGGCTTTTACGCCTATTGTACTCTGACTCCAGCACGGCTCTGGCAGTATATGTATTTTTATTTTATTGACGCACTGGCAACGTGCGGCTTCAATTTCCATGTGCTAACTTAGCCGACAGTGCTGCACCCGTTAGTTTAATTTGTTGAATACCATCTCCCGGTCCGGGGATCGAACCGCCATCCTGCAACTCCGCATAGCATCAGCAACCAGGCATCTTTCCACTGGACCACCGCACCAAGACTAAAAGTCAAGGATTGGCCGACCAGCTTTCACATGTCTGATATACTGACACACTGACGATTCATATGGGACTATCTGTGGATGCATCTGTCACAATCAATCCTAGGCTTTTACGCCTATTGTACTCTGACTCCGGCACGGCTCTGGCAGTATATGTATTTTTATTTTATTGACGCACTGGCAACGTGCGGCTTCAATTTCCATGTGCTAACTTTGCCGACAGTGCTGCACCCGTTAGTTTAATTTGTTGATCACCATCTCCCGGTCGGGGGATCGAACCGCCATCCTGCAACTCCGCATAGCATCAGCAACCAGGCATCTTTCCACTGGACCACCGCACCAAGACTAAAAGTCAAGGATTGGCCGACCAGCTTTCACATGTCTGATATACTGACACACTGACGATTCATATGGGACTATCTGTGGATGCATCTGTCACAATCAATCCTAGGCTTTTACGCCTATTGTACTCTGACTCCGGCACGGCTCTGGCAGTATATGTATTTTTATTTTATTGATGCACTGGCAACGTGCGGCTTCAATTTCCATGTGCTAACTTAGCCGACAGTGCTGCACCCGTTAGTTTAATTTGTTGATCACCATCTCCCGGTCGGCGGATCGAACCGCCATCCTGCAACTCCGCATAGCATCAGCAACCAGGCATCTTTCCACTGGACCACCGCACCAAGACTAAAAGTCAAGGATTGGCCGACCAGCTTTCACATGTCTGATATACTGACACACTGACGATTCATATGGGACTATCTGTGGAAGCATCTGTCACAATCAATCCTAGGCTTTTACGCCTATTGTACTCTGACTCCAGCACGGCTCTGGCAGTATATGTATTTTTATTTTATTGACGCAATGGCAACGTGCGGCTTCAATTTCCATGTGCTAACTTAGCCGACAGTGCTGCACCCATTAGTTTAATTTGTTGATCACCATCTCCCGGTCGGGGGATCGAACCGCCATCCTGCAACTCCGCATAGCATCAGCAACCAGGCATCTTTCCACTGGACCACCGCACCAAGACTAAAAGTCAAGGATTGGCCGACCAGCTTTCACATGTCTGATATACTGATACACTGACGATTCATATGGGAATATCTGTGGATGCATCTGTCAAAATCAATCCTAGGCTTTTACGCCTATTGTACTCTGACTCCAGCACGGCTCTGGCAGTATATGTATTTTTATTTTATTGACGCACTGGCAACGTGCGGCTTCAATTTCCATGTGCTAACTTAGCCGACAGTGCTGCACCCGTTAGTTTAATTTGTTGAATACCATCTCCCGGTCCGGGGATCGAACCGCCATCCTGCAACTCCGCATAGCATCAGCAACCAGGCATCTTTCCACTGGACCACCGCACCAAGACTAAAAGTCAAGGATTGGCCGACCAGCTTTCACATGTCTGATATACTGACACACTGACGATTCATATGGGACTATCTGTGGATGCATCTGTCACAATCAATCCTAGGCTTTTACGCCTATTGTACTCTGACTCCGGCACGGCTCTGGCAGTATATGTATTTTTATTTTATTGACGCACTGGCAACGTGCGGCTTCAATTTCCATGTGCTAACTTTGCCGACAGTGCTGCACCCGTTAGTTTAATTTGTTGATCACCATCTCCCGGTCGGGGGATCGAACCGCCATCCTGCAACTCCGCATAGCATCAGCAACCAGGCATCTTTCCACTGGACCACCGCACCAAGACTAAAAGTCAAGGATTGGCCGACCAGCTTTCACATGTCTGATATACTGACACACTGACGATTCATATGGGACTATCTGTGGATGCATCTGTCACAATCAATCCTAGGCTTTTACGCCTATTGTACTCTGACTCCGGCACGGCTCTGGCAGTATATGTATTTTTATTTTATTGATGCACTGGCAACGTGCGGCTTCAATTTCCATGTGCTAACTTAGCCGACAGTGCTGCACCCGTTAGTTTAATTTGTTGATCACCATCTCCCGGTCGGCGGATCGAACCGCCATCCTGCAACTCCGCATAGCATCAGCAACCAGGCATCTTTCCACTGGACCACCGCACCAAGACTAAAAGTCAAGGATTGGCCGACCAGCTTTCACATGTCTGATATACTGACACACTGACGATTCATATGGGACTATCTGTGGAAGCATCTGTCACAATCAATCCTAGGCTTTTACGCCTATTGTACTCTGACTCCAGCACGGCTCTGGCAGTATATGTATTTTTATTTTATTGACGCACTGGCAACGTGCGGCTTCAATTTCCATGTGCTAACTTAGCCGACAGTGCTGCACCCATTAGTTTAATTTGTTGATCACCATCTCCCGGTCGGGGGATCGAACCGCCATCCTGCAACTCCGCATAGCATCAGCAACCAGGCATCTTTCCACTGGACCACCGCACCAAGACTAAAAGTCAAGGATTGGCCGACCAGCTTTCACATGTCTGATATACTGATACACTGACGATTCATATGGGAATATCTGTGGATGCATCTGTCAAAATCAATCCTAGGCTTTTACGCCTATTGTACTCTGACTCCAGCACGGCTCTGGCAGTATATGTATTTTTATTTTATTGACGCACTGGCAACGTGCGGCTTCAATTTCCATGTGCTAACTTAGCCGACAGTGCTGCACCCGTTAGTTTAATTTGTTGAATACCATCTCCCGGTCCGGGGATCGAACCGCCATCCTGCAACTCCGCATAGCATCAGCAACCAGGCATCTTTCCACTGGACCACCGCACCAAGACTAAAAGTCAAGGATTGGCCGACCAGCTTTCACATGTCTGATATACTGACACACTGACGATTCATATGGGACTATCTGTGGATGCATCTGTCACAATCAATCCTAGGCTTTTACGCCTATTGTACTCTGACTCCGGCACGGCTCTGGCAGTATATGTATTTTTATTTTATTGACGCACTGGCAACGTGCGGCTTCAATTTCCATGTGCTAACTTTGCCGACAGTGCTGCACCCGTTAGTTTAATTTGTTGATCACCATCTCCCGGTCGGGGGATCGAACCGCCATCCTGCAACTCCGCATAGCATCAGCAACCAGGCATCTTTCCACTGGACCACCGCACCAAGACTAAAAGTCAAGGATTGGCCGACCAGCTTTCACATGTCTGATATACTGACACACTGACGATTCATATGGGACTATCTGTGGATGCATCTGTCACAATCAATCCTAGGCTTTTACGCCTATTGTACTCTGACTCCGGCACGGCTCTGGCAGTATATGTATTTTTATTTTATTGATGCACTGGCAACGTGCGGCTTCAATTTCCATGTGCTAACTTAGCCGACAGTGCTGCACCCGTTAGTTTAATTTGTTGATCACCATCTCCCGGTCGGCGGATCGAACCGCCATCCTGCAACTCCGCATAGCATCAGCAACCAGGCATCTTTCCACTGGACCACCGCACCAAGACTAAAAGTCAAGGATTGGCCGACCAGCTTTCACATGTCTGATATACTGACACACTGACGATTCATATGGGACTATCTGTGGATGCATCTGTCACAATCAATCCTAGGCTTTTACGCCTATTGTACTCTGACTCCGGCACGGCTCTGGCAGTATATGTATTTTTATTTTATTGATGCACTGGCAACGTGCGGCTTCAATTTCCATGTGCTAACTTAGCCGACAGTGCTGCACCCGTTAGTTTAATTTGTTGATCACCATCTCACCATCTCCCGGTCGGCGGATCAAACCGCCATCCTGCAACTCCGCATAGCATCAGCAACCAGGCATCTTTCCACTGGACCACCGCACCAAGACTAAAAGTCAAGGATTGGCCGACCAGCTTTCACATGTCTGATATACTGACACACTGACGATTCATATGGGACTATCTGTGGAAGCATCTGTCACAATCAATCCTAGGCTTTTACGCCTATTGTACTCTGACTCCAGCACGGCTCTGGCAGTATATGTATTTTTATTTTATTGACGCACTGGCAACGTGCGGCTTCAATTTCCATGTGCTAACTTAGCCGACAGTGCTGCACCCGTTAGTTTAATTTGTTGATCACCATCTCCCGGTCGGGGGATCGAACCGCCATCCTGCAACTCCGCATAGCATCAGCAACCAGGCATCTTTCCACTGGACCACCGCACCAAGACTAAAAGTCAAGGATTGGCCGACCAGCTTTCACATGTCTGATATACTGATACACTGACGATTCATATGGGAATATCTGTGGATGCATCTGTCAAAATCAATCCTAGGCTTTTACGCCTATTGTACTCTGACTCCAGCACGGCTCTGGCAGTATATGTATTTTTATTTTATTGACGCACTGGCAACGTGCGGCTTCAATTTCCATGTGCTAACTTAGCCGACAGTGCTGCACCCGTTAGTTTAATTTGTTGAATACCATCTCCTGGTCCGGGGATCGAACCGCCATCCTGCAACTCCGCATAGCATCAGCAACCAGGCATCTTTCCACTGGACCACCGCACCAAGACTAAAAGTCAAGGATTGGCCGACCAGCTTTCACATGTCTGATATACTGACACACTGACGATTCATATGGGACTATCTGTGGATGCATCTGTCACAATCAATCCTAGGCTTTTACGCCTATTGTACTCTGACTCCGGCACGGCTCTGGCAGTATATGTATTTTTATTTTATTGACGCACTGGCAACGTGCGGCTTCAATTTCCATGTGCTAACTTTGCCGACAGTGCTGCACCCGTTAGTTTAATTTGTTGATCACCATCTCCCGGTCGGGGGATCGAACCGCCATCCTGCAACTCCGCATAGCATCAGCAACCAGGCATCTTTCCACTGGACCACCGCACCAAGACTAAAAGTCAAGGATTGGCTGACCAGCTTTCACATGTCTGATATACTGACACACTGACGATTCATATGGGACTATCTGTGGATGCATCTGTCACAATCAATCCTAGGCTTTTACGCCTATTGTACTCTGACTCCGGCACGGCTCTGGCAGTATATGTATTTTTATTTTATTGATGCACTGGCAACGTGCGGCTTCAATTTCCATGTGCTAACTTAGCCGACAGTGCTGCACCCGTTAGTTTAATTTGTTGATCACCATCTCCCGGTCGGCGGATCGAACCGCCATCCTGCAACTCCGCATAGCATCAGCAACCAGGCATCTTTCCACTGGACCACCGCACCAAGACTAAAAGTCAAGGATTGGCCGTCCAGCTTTCACATGTCTGATATACTGACACACTGACGATTCATATGGGACTATCTGTGGAAGCATCTGTCACAATCAATCCTAGGCTTTTACGCCTATTGTACTCTGACTCCAGCACGGCTCTGGCAGTATATGTATTTTTATTTTATTGACGCACTGGCAACGTGCGGCTTCAATTTCCATGTGCTAACTTAGCCGGCAGTGCTGCACCCGTTAGTTTAATTTGTTGATCACCATCTCCCGGTCGGGGGATCGAACCGCCATCCTGCAACTCCGCATAGCATCAGCAACCAGGCATCTTTCCACTGGACCACCGCACCAAGACTAAAAGTCAAGGATTGGCCGACCAGCTTTCACATGTCTGATATACTGATACACTGACGATTCATATGGGACTATCTGTGGATGCATCTGTCACAATCAATCCTAGGCTTTTACGCCTATTGTACTCTGACTCCAGCACGCCTCTGGCAGTATATGTATTTTTATTTTATTGACGCACTGGCAACATGCGGCTTCAATTTCCATGTGCTAACTTAGCCGACAGTGCTGCACCCGTTAGTTTAATTTGTTGATCACCATCTCCCGGTCGGGGGATCGAACCGCCATCCTGCAACTCCGCATAGCATCAGCAACCAGGCATCTTTCCACTGGACCACCGCACCAAGACTAAAAGTCAAGGATTGGCCGACCAGCTTTCACATGTCTGATATACTGACACACTGACGATTCATATGGGACTATCTGTGGATGCATCTGTCAAAATCAATCCTAGGCTTTTACGCCTATTGTACTCTGACTCCAGCACGGCTCTGGCAGTATATGTATTTTTATTTTATTGACGCACTGGCAACGTGCGGCTTCAATTTCCATGTGCTAACTTAGCCGACAGTCCTGCACCCATTAGTTTAATTTGTTGATCACTATCTCCCGGTCGGGGGATCGAACCGCCATCCTGCAACTCCGCATAGCATCAGCAACCAGGCATGTTTCCACTGGACCACCGCTACAAGACTAAAAGTCAAGGATTGGCAGACCTGCTTTCACATGTCTGATATACTGACACACTGACGATTCATATGGGACTATCTGTGGATGCATCTGTCACAATCAATCCTAGGCTTTTACGCCTATTGTACTCTGACTCCTGCACGGCTCTGGCAGTATATGTATTTTTATTTTATTGACGCACTGGCAACGTGCGGCTTCAATTTCCATGTGCTAACTTAGCCGACAGTGCTGCACCCGTTAGTTTAATTTGTTGATCACCATCTCCCGGTCGGGGGATCGAACCGCCATCCTGCAACTCCGCATAGCATCAGCAACCAGGCATCTTTCCACTGGACTACCGCACCAAGTCTAAAAGTCAAGGATTGGCCGACCAGCTTTCACATGTCTGATATACTGACACACTGACGATTCATATGGGACTATCTGTGGATGCATCTGTCACAATCAATCCTAGGCTTTTACGCCTATTGTACTCTGACTCCAGCACGGCTCTGGCAGTATATGTATTTTTATTTTATTGACGCACTGGCAACGTGCGGCTTCAATTTCCATGTGCTAACTTAGCCGACAGTGCTGCACCCGTTAGTTTAATTTGTTGATCACCATCTCCCGGTCGGGGGATCGAACCGCCATCCTGCAACTCCGCATAGCATCAGCAACCAGGCATCTTTCCACTGGACCACCGCACCAAGACTAAAAGTCAAGGATTGGCCGACCAGCTTTCACATGTCTGATATACTGACACACTGACGATTCATATGGGACTATCTGTGGATGCATCTGTCACAATCAATCCTAGACTTTTACGCCTATTGTACTCTGACTCCGGCATGGCTCTGGCAGTATATGTATTTTTATTTTATTGACGCACTGGCAACGTGCGGCTTCAATTTCCATGTGCTAACTTAGCCGACAGTGCTGCACCCGTTAGTTTAATTTGTTGATCACCATCTCCCGGTCGGGGGATCGAACCGCCATCCTGCAACTCCGCATAGCATCAGCAACCAGGCATCTTTCCACTGGACCACAGCACCAAGACTAAAAGTCAAGGATTGGCTGACCAGCTTTCACATGTCTGATATACTGACACACTGACGATTCATATGGGACTATCTGTGGATGCATCTGTCACAATCAATCCTAGGCTTTTACGCCTATTGTACTCTGACTCCGGCACGGCTCTGGCAGTATATGTATTTTTATTTTATTGATGCTCTGGCAACGTGCGGCTTCAATTTCCATGTGCTAACTTAGCCGACAGTGCTGCACCCGTTAGTTTAATTTGTTGATCACCATCTCCCGGTCGGCGGATCGAACCGCCATCCTGCAACTCCGCATAGCATCAGCAATCAGGCATCTTTCCACTGGACCACCGCACCAAGACTAAAAGGCAAGGATTGGCCGACCAGCTTTCACATGTCTGATATACTGACACACTGACGATTCATATGGGACTATCTGTGGATGCATCTGTCACAATCAATCCTAGGCTTTTACGCCTATTGTACTCTGACTCCAGCACGGCTCTGGCAGTATATGTATTTTTATTTTATTGATGCACTGGCAACGTGCGGCTTCAATTTCCATGTGCTAACTTAGCCGACAGTGCTGCACCCGTTAGTTTAATTTGTTGATCACCATCTCCCGGTCGGGGGATCGAACCGCCATCCTGCAACTCCGCATAGCATCAGCAACCAGGCATCTTTCCACTGGACCACCGCACCAAGACTAAAAGTCAAGGATTGGCCGACCAGCTTTCACATGTCTGATATACTGATACACTGACGATTCATATGGGACTATCTGTGGATGCATCTGTCACAATCAATCCTAGGCTTTTACGCCTATTGTACTCTGACTCCCGCACGGCTCTGGCAGTATATGTATTTTTATTTTATTGACGCACTGGCAACGTGCGGCTTCAATTTCCATGTGCTAACTTAGCCGACAGTGCTGCACCCGTTAGTTTAATTTGTTGATCACCATCTCCCGGTCGGGGGATCGAACCGCCATCCTGCAACTCCGCATAGCATCAGCAACCAGGCATCTTTCCACTGGACCACCGCACCAAGACTAAAAGTCAAGGATTGGCCGACCAGCTTTCACATGTCTGATATACTGACACACTGACGATTCATATGGGACTATCTGTGGATGCATCTGTCACAATCAATCCTAGGCTTTTACGCCTATTGTACTCTGACTCCAGCACGGCTCTGGCAGTATATGTATTTTTATTTTATTGACGCACTGGCAACGTGCAGCTTCAATTTCCATGTGCTAACTTAGCCGACAGTGCTGCACCTGTTAGTTTAATTTGTTGATCACCATCTCCCGGTCGGGGGATCGAACCGCCATCCTGCAACTCCGCATAGCATCAGCAACCAGGCATCTTTCCACTGGACCACCGCACCAAGACTAAAAGTCAAGGATTGGCCGACTAGCTTTCACATGTCTGATATACTGACACACTGACGATTCATATGGGACTATCTGTGGATGCATCTGTCACAATCAATCCTAGACTTTTACGCCTATTGTACTCTGACTCCAGCACGGCTCTGGCAGTATATGTATTTTTATTTTATTGACGCACTGGCAACGTGCGGCTTCAATTTCCATTGGCTAACTTAGCCGACAGTGCTGCACCCGTTAGTTTAATTTGTTGATCACCATCTCCCGGTCGGGGGATCGAACCGCCATCCTGCAACTCCGCATAGCATCAGCAACCAGGCATCTTTCCACTGGACCACCGCACCAAGACTAAAAGTCAAGGATTGGCTGACCAGCTTTCACATGTCTGATATACTGACACACTGACGATTCATATGGGAATATCTGTGGATGCATCTGTCAAAATCAATCCTAGGCTTTTACGCCTATTGTACTCTGACTCCAGCACGGCTCTGGCAGTATATGTATTTTTATTTTATTGACGCACTGGCAACGTGCGGCTTCAATTTCCATGTGCTAACTTAGCCGACAGTGCTGCACCCATTAGTTTAATTTGTTGATCACCATCAACCGGTCCGGGGATCGAACCGCCATCCTGCAACTCCGCATAGCATCAGCAACCAGGCATCTTTCCACTGGACCACCGCACCAAGACTAAAAGTCAAGGATTGGCCGACCAGCTTTCACATGTCTGATATACTGACACACTGACGTTTCATATGGGACTATCTGTGGATGCATCTGTCACAATCAATCCTAGGCTTTTACGCCTATTGTACTCTGACTCCGGCACGGCTCTGGCAGTATATGTATTTTTATTTTATTGACGCACTGGCAACGTGCGGCTTCAATTTCCATGTGCTAACTTAGCCGACAGTGCTGCACCCGTTAGTTTAATTTGTTGATCACCATCTCCCGGTCGGGGGATCGAACCGCCATCCTGCAACTCCGCATAGCATCAGCAACCAGGCATCTTTCCACTGGACCACTGCACCAAGACTAAAAGTCAAGGATTGGCCGACCAGCTTTCACATGTCTGATATACTGACACACTGACGATTCATATGGGACTATCTGTGGATGCATCTGTCACAATCAATCCTAGGCTTTTACGCCTATTGTACTCTGACTCCAGCACGGCTCTGGCAGTATATGTATTTTTATTTTATTGACGCACTGGCAATGTGCGGCTTCAATTTCCATGTGCTAACTTAGCCGACAGTGCTGCACCCGTTAGTTTAATTTGTTGATCACCATCTCCCGGTCGGGGGATCGAACCGCCATCCTGCAACTCCGCATAGCATCAGCAACCAGGCATCTTTCCACTGGACCACCGCACCAAGACTAAAAGGCAAGGATTGGCCGACCAGCTTTCACATGTCTGATATACTGACACACTGACGATTCATATGGGACTATCTGTGGATGCATCTGTCACAATCAATCCTAGGCTTTTACGCCTATTGTACTCTGACTCCAGCACGGCTCTGGCAGTATATGTATTTTTATTTTATTGACGCACTGGCAACGTGCGGCTTCAATTTCCATGTGCTAACTTAGCCGACAGTGCTGCACCCGTTAGTTTAATTTGTTGATCACCATCTCCCGGTCGGGGGATCGAACCGCCATCCTGCAACTCCGCATAGCATCAGCAACCAGGCATCTTTCCACTGGACCACCGCACCAAGACTAAAAGTCAAGGATTGGCCGACCAGCTTTCACATGTCTGATATACTGATACACTGACGATTCATATGGGACTATCTGTGGATGCATCTGTCACAATCAATCCTAGGCTTTTACGCCTATTGTACTCTGACACCCGCACGGCTCTGGCAGTATATGTATTTTTATTTTATTGACGCACTGGCAACGTGCGGCTTCAATTTCCATGTGCTAACTTAGCCGACAGTGCTGCACCCGTTAGTTTAATTTGTTGATCACCATCTCCCGGTCGGGGGATCGAACCGCCATCCTGCAACTCCGCATAGCATCAGCAACCAGGCATCTTTCCACTGGACCACCGCACCAAGACTAAAAGTCAAGGATTGGCCGACCAGCTTTCACATGTCTGATATACTGACACACTGACGATTCATATGGGACTATCTGTGGATGCATCTGTCACAATCAATCCTAGGCTTTTACGCCTATTGTACTCTGACTCCAGCACGGCTCTGGCAGTATATGTATTTTTATTTTATTGACGCACTGGCAACGTGCGGCTTCAATTTCCATGTGCTAACTTAGCCGACAGTGCTGCACC
>JAVVLW010003668.1:0-150000 GCA_034401795.1 Chaetoderma sp. LZ-2023a
GCTGTTGTTACATAAGGCAGCAGGAGTTCCCAGTCAGATTAGTTTCCAACTATTCAACAGAAAAGAGCATTAAATTGTAAATTCACCATAAACATGCAATGAACCTTTCCAGTTTATCCACCCACCACACAACGTCATAATCAACGACAAGAGGTCAGGATGACGTCATAACTAATGACGTCATCAATGACGTAGATAAGTACATCACGAACGCATAATTGAAGACGGACTAAGCGTTGTTGTACGAATTGTATGACTTTACTATTTAATAACCAACATGTTGAATATTGTGAAACTAAGTTGACTGGGCGCTGTTGCTGCCATAGCCAGCAACAGAACCCAGTCAAATTAGCATCAAAACATTCAACAGCTTTCCTGTATAGTATATAGAAATGTATAGTCGGGCGTCTGGGGATCGATCGATCCCAACACAGGCGAAGTGTGGGTGGAGCTTAAAGTCCGTAAGCAAACACAATTTTAATAGCGATTTATACAATATATTTAAAACGCAATTAAAATCCGGCTCGCACATATAAATTGTGCCAGCATACGGTAAGAAACAAGCAAGAAATTCAAGTTTGAAAACGCTCAAAACAGGAATTCTGATTTTAACTTTGTTCATTTTCGGCAATCGATAAGCCAAGTCCCTATAAGTCACTCCAGCGACTGCTAACATAGCCTTACAAAGGAATCAATAGTAAACAAGCCCGATATCAAAAACGATGTCGCCGAAATTACCTTTAGTACACGCTATGTTTGTAATTGGTTCTAGTACAGTTTTTCCTGCGCAATACGCTCGTACGTCGTTCTTTTTTTATTTTTTATTAAACAGACTTATTTCTTCGAACTTGTTTATCAACTAGGAATATAAAAAATCCAGCAAATTTGGCTAATCTTTATTGAAATTATGGTATAAGGGAGATAAATGTCGTCTTATAAGAACCGCCTGAGCAAAAAAATTAGCGTGATTTACGTCCCATACTGGTGATACATTTTGAGTTGGGAATCGAATAGTGCGTTGGTGGCAGTCTGTTAGATATGGAAAAAAGATTTTTTTTTTTGTTATTAACTGAGAATGCTTCAAGCGAATCGGTGTGTATTTTCTGAAATATTGACACATGTGTGATCTATTTATACAAAGTTATACCAGCCGAGACGCCTACACTTTAACTTCGAATGGATGAGGCAAAGCTAACACTGGAAAGGTCCATTCATATGGTTACTACTGGACAATGGACCTTTCCGGTTTTAGCTAAGCTCCACCCACACCTCGCTCGTGTTGGGATCGATCGATCTCTGAACACTCTGAATCGATTTCCAAAACACTACACAGGTAAGCTGTTGAATACTTTGAAACTAATTTGACTGGGTGCTGTTGCTGCCTAAGGAAGAAACAGCGCCCAGTCAAATTAGTTTCAAAATATTCAACAACATGTTTATTAAATAGCAAAGAAAGAATTACAAAGACATACAATTCATACAACGTGTCGGACCATTTGAGATTTGATGATGGTCTATATGGAACCCTTTGTGACGTAATGATTGTGACGCCATCATACACGCGCTGAGCTTAGTATGACGTCATGCGAGGTCAGATGATTGATGGATACTCTGGAAAGGTGAATTATCCGTTTCGTGTCGGACCTACGTCATTTGATTGTAACGTCAACTAACAAGTGACCAATTTTGACTATAGCGACAGATACTTGAGTGACAGATCAGATCCCTCCATTGTAAAATAATCCATAGTGGAACGTCTTTAGAATCTAGATACGTTCATTCTCGTCGTACCAGAGCTCCGAATGTTATTACACAAGAAAAATACGCCATTGATAGGAATGAATATACAATTCAAAGGCAGGAGATCACAAGAGGAAGGTTATCTTGAAGAATGCGGCCAATCTCACTGGGATATTTTGTAAAAAGATCAATTTATGTCATATAATGATTGTGATGATATTTACAACTTACTTATCTGAGAAGATATGAATGAGAATGTAGCCAGTGGTATCATACACCATGGTGAGGTTAGATAGCGGATGTCTGCAGGATTTGCTACATACGTGTTAAAGGGATGCTAATCTCATCTCAAATGTTGTCTTGCACAGATAGATTACGGTTTATAGATTCCATATCATTCATATCCTGTCACATTCCCTTGGCTGTATCACAATTATCTGCTTTGTAATATCACGCAAATGTTTAACAATGTTCGCCACCATCTTGTTTCCTCAAGTGATAGTGTGTGATGCCATGCAAGTGCCAATGCATTACATTCTTTATTATCTAATACTCATCCAGTTGAATATTTTGAAACTAATTTGACTGGAATTTGTTGTTGCCTATGTCATCAACAACTTCCGGTCAAATTAGTTTTAAAATATTCAACAGCTTACCTGTATGATTGCTTTTATACTACGTTGCCAAACTGTAGCCGGTACCTTTATGACTGAGCGTATTTACCCAGGCATACACGCTAGGTTTTTTTCTGATTGGCTGAAAAGTAAATCTTGACAACCACCATAGGCTGTAGAAATGTATCAACATTTAGCTACTAAAGCCTGAATATCTTTCGCTGTCGGCATGATAGAAAGCTCAAATGTTAGGGATGGGGTATGGGTGGCAAATTCTATCCCTTGAATGGTTAGTATAAGATAAGGTGAGGTCTCCTTTAACAGAAAAAAGGGTATTCTGTGTGAGGCCCCCATAAAGAAGAGGGCACGCCGAACATTCATATATGTGAAAGCAGCAAAGCTGCCATAGAATTAAGAGTAAAGTCAAGATGGTAAAATTCACCAAGAGACATGATTATTGAAGATGTTTATAATCATTGCAAGAAGCCGACCAGATCTTGAATTAATGGAAGGCATTTTAACATATTAATTTGTTATAGTTCCACGAGCCGTATTTGCATGTAATAGATACTATTAGTTACACCAGTGTTTGCTGGGGTGGGGGTAGGGGTTACAGGCTGCTACCATGCGCACAAACGTTGTATCTTTCGAGCGCAGCGAAGGAAATACATTTTATATTTCCCAACCGTATCGAATGAAGCATACTTGTTTGCGTGTGTGCGTCTTTGGTTCAATGTCAATCTTAGAGCGCTGCCACGGATGACTGTCACAACATGTTTTGGGCAGCCCGAGCCGTGAGAGTTACTGACTACACACCTCCACTCATTGTACACAACTCGGACGAACGTTATCGCGACTAACCAGGGAAAAGCCGAGGCGATCCGAGAATGGTTCAAGGAACAGTTCACTGACAACGATGATGAGCCCTTGCACCCGTTCTCAGGAGACCCACAGGCCATTACTAACACCAATTAAAACAGCAGAAGTTGAAAAGGCACTTAAAGCCCTGAGAAACGGGCGTGCATCGGGACCTGATGGCATGAGCAATGAAATATTAAAATATGCAAGTGACATTATCTCAAACCCGATCACGCACATAATCAATTCAGCTTTTATGCACCACCTTCCCATCGACGCTGTAGGACAAGGTACCCTTATGGCGATATACAAGCCCAAGAAGGCACCTAGCCCCCAGCGAATCTGCGGCCCATTGTGCTCCTCAACAGCATACAGAAAATCCTATCCAATGTTACTCTATGCTTTAGGGTCTTACGAGAATGGGATGTTGCACCACAGAGTGACATCATATGAGATTGTGTTGGAACTGACAAAGGAATGTGATCACCAGGTATGAATTTTAGTGTGACTTTAACTGATTGCAAAAACATGATATTAGTGCGATGAGATGTCGTTCTTCTACTAAGATCATCAACCGTGAAGTTATCATTATCAACAATAATAGTCCAAGGATACCCCTTTCCATGCATTGCCCAAGCATCGTATAGATGTATAACATCCTAATAACTTATACCAAGTCCGAATTTCTTTAGTAAGTCAGCATTCTCTCTAGTTCTTGTTAACCCTTTAATGATTAAATTTATTCAAACAATTTAAATATTTACTTATTGAATGTCCATTTGCAGGCCAAGTAAAGAAGATTTTATGAAGATTTACCACTCGAATGGCTGGCTCGGCTACCGAGTCAGTCATACCAGTGGTAAAATTTCAAGAGATATTCTTCATTTGGCCTTCAAATGGACGGTCTCCAAGACCACTGCAGCGGCCGGTTTTGGCCGGCTTCGTCGTGAGAGGGTTATACCGTGGAATGTCACATATAATTGTGTTTGAAATTGTGTTAGATGGCCTGTAATGATATCTTTGGGTCATCACAACTGTTACTAAAGTCGTTGCTTGATGGAGATATAAGCCATGTAACGAACTTCCGGAGAAGTAAATGAGCCACCTCAATATTTGTCATCAATTCATCTATATGTGGAGGCCAGATAAAGCGATCCGTTTGCCGAATACTTTCCCGCAAATGCTTGGAAAACGTGTGTAATAGTAACTCACCACCAACTCCTCAAGAATTAATCACAGTCTCAACATAACACCCTCCAACACCAGTGTCAAATGCAATAATAATTGAAAACCAATGCATGGATTCGATAGATATGTGGTATTTCTGGCGTCTAGCAACACCACCCACTGATATGGCTCAAATACATCTAGGTGTAATCGGCCAATAAAACAAACTGAACGAACGAACCACCCACTGATGGCAGAGAGAAAATGATGAGCTTGTATTCACATGGTCAGATTGGGCACAGAAATTGCTAACATTGATTCTTGCAAGGCACCGGAAAGCTACTGTGATTGTATTGGTTAATGATTTCATAGTATTATCAATATCAAAGACAGTGCACGTATTAGGCGAGTAGATAGTGACAAGTTATTCACAAGAAGATTCAAAATGCATACTCGAACAGAGATAAGTTTCCATCATTGACAGAATTTCACCAAATGTTTAAAAACCATTGAAATAAGCATCGCATTTATAAATTTCGAAAGAATTTTCAACTTTCTCTTAAAACTAAAAATGTCAGATTTATCTAATTCACTATCAGTGAATTTGAATGTGAACATTTTGAAGCTGATAACATCTCGCGTTTCATGAAACTTTTAAAATAATGACTTAAACGTATTATAATTGTTCACAGGATTGCATATAGACAGTTCACTTCTACCATGGCAAAGAAAACCACATAATTGTACTCTCCTCCAAAATATTAAATTTTAATTTAAATGATTTTGTGAAATCTTGGTATTTTTAAAGAAATATAAAATACTTTTATTTTGTCACTCTCATTGTGTTCTTAAAGTCTTTTCCTTTGACAATGCGTTATTTCGCATTATTCTGCAACCCGGTAAATTAAGTGTTATACAGCTATCTCAAAATCTATTTGATCTATAAATATTTTAGTAACCACACCCACATTCTAAGAATGCATGGGTATCTAACCTGTGACGCTTTGTTCTACATTAAGCACTTATGTTTGAAGATAATTAACTGTCTAACATGTAATTTGAGCTAGTAAATAATGAATGATGTTAGAATATACAATTTGCTAGGCAGTATTACAGTAGTTTCCTGTTATATAACGACGGCGATGATGCAATGCCAATACAAAGTTTCTGCGAATTTATGTGCATTCCACTAAGGTAAATACAAGTCTATTCTATTAATCATTGTAATTGTCGTCATCCTACTCATCATTATCACTGTTATTTTCAATATTCGCCACTAGTGTGCCATAATCTTGCTCAACGGATCGGTTTGCACATGAGCGAAGGGAGCACATGTCAGTACATTTTATGCTATTTACCATGCAGGAACATTTCGCTGGTAAACAAGCGCGTGTACATCTGCAGGCCAGGAGCTCAAGTACCATGTCAGGGGCTGCGAGATCACTCATCCAATCAACTGTTAGTCCACTTCCATCACTGTATAAATTCCAGCCAAAATCCTGAGGATTAGGTTATCTTGGTATTGAACCAAACATTGTCGCCAAATACGCGCTTGGTAGTTTGCTCTAAGTATGTGTTTTCTGAGAGCAACTTGGCAAGGTGGTAATTGTTCCCGAGTCTACATTTCCTTTTCTTTCGCGGAAGATGATGTATCGCAGCTCATTCACCTGTGTTACTTTCTTGGACCCACACATAACACAGGTAAATGACTCGAGTTCGTCGTTAAGCTCTGGAGAGACTTGGCAGTGGGTACCTAACATATTGAACGCTTGCTGATAGCATAGGTTCGACCGTACCAGTTGTAATGCATTCAGCTGTCCACGACCAGCCATTGCTTCAACAGTGTCGCATCCTGTGAATGAATGCAATCCAGGGAGTGCCGTACATACTTCACTACCAAGGGCAGAGGCAAGGTTGCTGACATCAACATGTCTAGCCCGGTTCTGTGTCCCATGTTTAATGTATACTGGAGCTGCTATTCTGCTTGAGTTTGCAAAGAACAGTATCAGAATATCTGTATCCAAACAGTTTATGACAATTGATTTGATGCAATCAGTTGCTGCATGATCGGCATACAAAACAACACGTGTATCCGCTTCTTCTTGATTTGTTTTCAAAGAAGGAACTTCTACACACTCATCTTCTGACAATTTGTAGCATTGACTTTCATACGCAATGTACATTGTTTTGCCTTTAACTCTATTTCTGAATTTTTCACCTTTCCATTCACCACAAAGAGACTATAAGGCTTGTCTTATTGTGTTGGCCACATACAAACTTTTGCCACTGTTGGACCTTTTGACCTCCGGAAATGTTCTTTAGATGGATTGCCCCACATGCGCCTCTGTTCTCACTCCTCTCACATTTGTGATGGACAAGTCACGATAAACATCGAAGACAATATCAATTCTCTTGCTATGGAAACCTTCAGTCATTACTATTGTGAATATTGTTTCAGCTAAATCGGAAAATGTTTTCCGAATGCCCTTGACCTTTTGGACTATGCTCATGCCATCGATTGTGCAAGCGGATGGCTCAGGAATTATTTCTGCAAATGCAGTGCCCTTCTCTAACTCCTTGCCTAAAGCTGCTTTGTTTGTTTTGCGCATTTCCCCAGCAGGCGTTGCCAGGGACCATGGAATGGGTCCCGGAGGATGATGTAGCTTGCGGCTTTGTGCTATCACTGCCATGTGACCAAATAAGTTTCTGGCAGCTTTAATTAGCACTTCCTTTCCATTTGTCGTGATAACCTTGGTTTTATTCAGACTAGAACATGTTTTAAGTTGTAACCTAAGCAGTGGGTCATTAAACTTCTTGATAGGCGTATCACTTAGTCTTTGTTCACGGAATGCGTTGTATGCATCCTCACCTTTTGAGTGTGCTTCAACCAAATATGGAATTGCATCTATTGGGACACTCACGGCCGTTGACAGGTTGACAAGATCTGCCGTATTGTCACTAAACGGATTTATCCAGTTATTTTCAAGCATATCTAATACAGACGATACATCTGACTTATTCATACATATCCGTGTGGGTGTCATGTCTGGGTGACTGAAGGAACCTTTTGAAACAGAAACCATTTCCCTAAGTTGCCTGATACATGCACTTCAATAGTCTGCAGTAAAGTAATAATTCTGTGTAGCTTCTTTGTTGGTGCTGAAGCTTTTTGTCCCGCCGGGTGTCTGAGTATCTTTATTAACAGTTTCCTCAATTGTCTGATCCATGGGGATTCAGGCAAATGTATTTTGAGATCCTAGCTGGACAGAAAAGTCATCAGCACAGAGTTGTTTGTGTACCTCCTGGTGACTGTTTGGCAGACTCAACATATTATCTAAGTACCAGGGAAGGTACCGTGCATAATTAGTTCTATCATATGCAAAGCACCAAGGGATGATTTCTAGAATTGCTGCAAGGTGTAATGACCAGTTACCTTCTCGCGATGCCCGCATCAGGTTCAATAGAAATTGAACAAGATCAATGTATGGAAACCAGAATGCTGACATGCCTCCATTGTCACTACGTAGATGACTGCGGTACCTGTCAAAATCAACAGTAGCCTTCACAAAAGCATCACTGACAACAATAGTACTGAATGTTTCCTTAGATGCGTCATCTTTTACAGCTGTGATCGTTGACGATACGTCGTCTAATGAGTTGCTCGAATCTTGATCGGGGCAGTTTGATTGGACCCATTGAGCAAATCCCTTTATAATCAATCACACGAATGATTCATACACTAGCTTATAGCTCTCTCTCTCTCTCTCTCTCTCTCTCTCTCTCTCTCTCTCTCTCTCTCTCTCTCTCTCTCTCTCTCTCTCTCTCTCTCTCTCTCTCTCTCTGACCAAACCCTACGGTTCTAGAGAAGAACAGAAAAAGACAGCCCAATTCATGTCACTGTTTGGCCTATTGGTGTAGGTTCTGCGAACGAAATAATTTGAATGAGATGCAAATTTCAATTCGATTCAAATTAAAATTAAATCGAAATTCGTTTTTGGGATGTATTTCAATCCGAATTTCTTCTTTCCATCCGATAAACATTCTAAACTGAGATTCAAATCGAATTATGTTCTAAACTGTCTACATGTTGACATTTATGCAAACTACATTTTTCATGGAGTTTACCTCTGGATAGCGTGGATATTTTGAAAACAATTTGACTGAAAGTTGTTGGTGGCTAAGCCATCAACAACTTTCAGTCGAATTGTTTTCAAAATATTCAGCAGGTCCATCGTTATTGACCATGGACATTATCGTCTGGGGGTTTGCAGCAGCTAGACATGCCGTTAAATAATATTTAATCCGAATTACATCCTTGAATGGAACTCAAAATTCTAGAAAGCAGTCCATCCTCAATTTAATTCCATTTTCAATTCATCAATCCATTTTCTCACTCAATCATATGACGTCATAATCAACTAGGTAACGTGTGGGATGACGTCATAATCATTACGTTATGAATGACTCGGTTTAGCCCGTCTTTAACGCTTAATAGTCCGGCACGTTGTACGAATTGTATGTCTTTAGCATTTAAAAAACATTCTGTTGAATATTTTGAAACTAATTTGACTGGGCGCTGTTGCTGCCATACGTAGCAACAGCGACAGCACCCAGTCAAATTAGTTTCAAAATATTTAACAGCTTACCTGTATAGTTTTCTAGAAATTGATAGTCAATGAGTTGAGGAATCCATAGATCCCAACATGATTGGGGTGTGGGTGGAGCTTAGCTAGAGATGGGCGGAGCATAGCTAACACTGGACAGATTCATTGTGCTCTGATACGAATTTCCATGCGAATTAGATTCTAAAAATAAGAGTCAAACTGTGTTATTTTCTTGATATGTATTTAATCTAAATTATGTCTTAGAACGAGAGTGAAACTTAATTAAGCTCTAGAAAGAAAGATCCGAATTCCACTTTTGTCCTGGATGGATGATTAATCCGAATGTTGGTCGTTCAAGAGCGGATACAATCTTAATCGCCAAGCGGGAGCTGTAAGCCGGACTCGGCGGACTGAACCATTGAACACAAAGATAATAGACGGATCTAGTTATGCCACGCCCACTTCTAGCTATTCCACGCCAATTATACTTACGTTCCACCGATTTTAGGTGTATTGGAATCGATATAAACGTTTCAAGTTCGGAACCGAAATTTGCAGTATCTAAATTTAAAAGTAACTGTACAGGGAATCCGTTGACTATATTGAAATTTTACCGTGCGTGCGTGCTTGCGCGCGTGCGTGCGTGCGTGCGTGCGTGCGTGCGTGCGTGCGTGCGTGCGTGCGTGCGTGCGTGCGTGCGTGCGCGCGTGTGTAGTGTAGTGTTCTAGTTAGCAACAGAACACAGTCAAATTAGTTTCAAAATATTCAAAAGGAAGTTTAGTAAATTGTAAATTCCTCAAAAACATACAATTCGTACACCTTCGGGACAGACATTTCGACTTTCCTCTCGAAGCTACGCCATTTTATTGTGACGTCAGCCAACATATGACATATTTCATTATGACGTCAGAGTGGCAGATCGGATACCTCTATCTAGTACGGCTAATGAATTGCTCATTTATTTCAAGAATGTAATAATCTTATGGTAACAATTTCTTATTCTTTACAGTTGGTGGTTTGCTTTGAATACTAAACAAGTATTTATTCCGGTTTTGCATATTTTCGAGATCACCAAACGCTTGTTTCATGTCAAAGTGCGACCTAGTAATGGACTTTCTCTGACCAGGGTCTACTACTCCATTTAAATGGCCAGACCTCAATCCATTCTGGTAACTTATTCTTGGCGGAGAGTTGTTCAGTAGTTTTTCTGGTGACAGATCTATCGATAAACGTTTAGCAGATATGAATGGGTCTAAACTATGTACAAGAAATGGGCCAGATTTTTCGTCGATGAAATTATTAGTTATTGGCAGGCGAGGTAGCTGTAATGTAGGCCCATCGTTAACATCCGGGAGTTTGATCGCGTCCTGATTACTTCCGTCTTCTGTCGGTTTGACAATGGCTGTCGTATACTGTCGTTTCCCGTTCCGCGAGGAAGATCGCTTGGTGTTATTTCCAGGGAATCTTAATGTCTTTAGTGATGATTTTAAGCTAATTATGTCTTTCTCTAACTGAACAATCTTGCGATCTCTGTTACCAAGTTTGGCTCGCATGTCGTGTGTCTCTTTCTTCAGTACACTAATGATAGTGCACTTCCATATGTCGTCGCGAGAAGACGCTTGTCCTGGCTGGCCGATAACCAAGAAGGACACTCCGGTGGATTCTCTTTGTTTTAGCAGTTCGGTATATTTCGCAACTTCTTGTTGAAGGAAATGTATATTTTCATCAGTTCGAATGGCAAATTCTCTATAAGCTTCGACCATGGACGGTGTATCGGGGTCATTTGGAGGGTATCCTAGATGCATCAGAATCCATTCTCGCTCCTCCAGAAGAGCTGCGTGCTTCTTCTGGAGAGAGTTTAGTTCTTCTATTTTCACCACAACGCATTCAATGTCGTCCATTATATGCGCAAATTTAAAACCAGCCTCGGAAACTTGTTCTTTCATCGAACTTTTCTGCTTAAAAACCACAACTTCTCCCAATCTAGCGCGAACCGCCTGTAAAGTGTCTTCCAACTGCTTAACGTAATTTTGCGAACGTTTTAGAGACGATTCATTGGCCAAATTAAACTTGATCTGCTTATCTAAGTCAGTCTTGAAATTTTCTTCTGTTTCTAGAAGAGTATTTGATAACGCTCGCACTTGTGATTTATAGTCAACTAGTTCGTCAGAAACATCTTGAATATCAGATTCCAGGTGGGCAATAGCACTTTCTTTGACTTTCCGTTCCTCTTCAAAAGCAAAGATTTGGTTTAGTTGCTTCTCTTTGGCAGTGAGTGTTTTGTCTTTCTCTTCGGATTCTTTCTTCCTCACCTCTCTCAGAACCTCTTCTTTTATCTGTATATAAATATAAAAAATAAAAATTAAGAGTATATAGATGGATAGATGGATGGGTTGGTGGGTGGGTGGGTGGATGGATTGGTGGATGGATGGATGGATGGATTGGTTGGATGGGTGGATGGTAGGTGGGTGGGTGGGTGGGTGGGTGGGTGTGGATGGATGGATGGATGGATGGATGGATGGATGGATGGATGGATGGATGGATGGATGGATGGATGGATGGATGGATGGATGGATGGATGGATGGATGGATGGATGGATGGATGGATGGATGGATGGATGGATGGATGGATGGATGGATGGATGGATGGATGGATGGATGGATGGATGGATGGATGGATGGATGGATGGATGGATGGATGGATGGATGGATGGATGGATGGGGATGGATGGATGGATGGATGGATGGATGGATGGATGGATGGATGGGTGGATGCTAGGTGGGTATGTGGGTGGGTGGGTGGGTGGTGGGTGGGTGGTGGGTGGTGGGTGGTGGATGGTGGGTGGTGGGTGGGTGGGTGGGTGAGTGGGTGGATTGATGGATGGATGGATAGGTGGGTGCGTGGGTGGGTGGGGTGATAAGATGGATGGGTGGGAGGATGGATGGATGAATAGATAAGTTTATTATAATTATTATTTAACTACAAATCAATACTTTAACGCTCGTACGTTCCAATGTATTTTTTATTGTGGAGGTGTAAATCCCACCTGTTGTTGAGTCCATGACAAGGGTATCCTATATTTTCTTTTGTGGTACGTTAAGATAGCATGAACCATTGACCATGTGGATTAATTGAGCCATTGATCACCTTATCAGCTAATCCCTTAATCGTATATTTGCTACACCTGTTTGTACTGAATGTAGGCCATTGCTTCTCGGCGTAAATAATTTCTTGGATCACTCTCTGCATTAAGTCGACCATCAGTTAACCAATAGAATGATCCATTTCAACCCAAGGTCCGCCCATTTATAGCCATACACTTCCATGTTAGTACGTGTTGTGATTTATTTATATATTTTGAGCGCTGACTTCTTAACATCCCAATTTCAGGGTATCTATACAGTAGATATGTTGTATTTATTGAATCTAATTTGAGTTGGTGATGTATGACAGCAACAGCGACCAGCCATATCAGTTTCAAAATATTCAATAGAATGTTTATTAAATAGTAAAGCCATACAATTCGTGCACTTGCCAGACTATTCGATGTTCATGATGGAACTAGATATATCATTCATTAAGCATTTCGATTCACAATTATGAATTACGGTGGTCCCATGCTAGATTTTGTTGGTATTTTTGGCATAAAAAACACAAAAAAAAGTACTTAATATTACACATTCGTACAATATTTCCAGGGGTTCAATGGGGCCTACTGCCACTACTTCTGGGGTCTCGATCTATATTTTGCGGGTATATACCCTCAAAATGACCCTTATGAGACTCCTTGTGACCATCTCCTTGCAATCATGGATAAACATCATTTGGTGGAGGCAGTAGTGTAGTTACATCAGTGATGAAACTGCATGTACCACACTTCAAACACCTAAAGCGAAACGAGCTGGAAGAAAGCAGGTTGCATCAATGGACCATTCCGGTCTTAGCTATGCCCCGCCCATCTCCAGCTAAGCTCCACCCACACCTCGCCCGTGTTGTGATCGATCGATCTCTGAACACCCTGACTATCAATTTCAAAAAAACTACACAGGTAAGCTGTTGAATATTTAGAAACTAATTTGACTGGGTGCCGTTTCTGCCTAAGGCAGCAACAACACCTGGTCAAATTAGTTTCTAAATATTCAACCGCATGTTTATTAAATAGCAAAGAATTACAAAGACATAAAATTCATTCAACGTGTCGGACCATTTGAGATTTAGTGACGGTCTATATGGAAACCTTTGTGACGTAATGATTGTGACCTCATCATACACGCGCTGAGCTGATTATGAAGTCATACGAGGTCAGATGATAGATGGATACTCCAGAAAGGTGAATACCGACCCAGTAGTCACAGGGCCGAACTTAGGACTCAGGGGCCCCTGCGAAGGGTTTTTACCGGGGGGGGGGGAGGTGGGGGGGGGGGGGGGGAGCTCGCGAAACTGCCGTTATGGTCGCGAGAAAGCTATGGTCCTGTTTACCATAATAGTGATGGAGCCCCTGCGGTCAGAGAGCGGTAGGATTTTGCCCCATCAGTCTTATACATTACAGCTAAAAAATAATGTGATATATTTCAAATACAAAATAAAAAAGATACTGTTGAATATTTTGAATGTAATTGGATCATCCAATCCAAATATGTTCAAAATATTCAATAGAACATTTTTTATATCGTGTTCAAAATTATTTTCTTTTGGAAACATCTTGACTGATTTATGAGTTGTACTATAGGTGTGGCATCTATGCGTGTAACTTGAAGTTATGAAGGGCCCCAAAAGTAGGACAACAAATTATTTTTGTCACTTTTTGTGTTGGGTGGGGTGGGGGGCTGGAAATTTGGGGGCCATTGTGCAAATGCACATGTAGCTCTGTCTTAAGTTAAGCGCTAAGTAGCCAGCATTATCAGGGAACCTATTAAATAATATGCCTACCTAATACATACTTGCAATCGAGAGTTAGTTACGCATAAACACAATCACAAGCAGATTAAAACCTATTCTCCATTAAATGATGAGTGCAGCTTTAATGTGCATGTTCAGTTATACATTCTTTAATCAAACATGCGTGGACCTATTTTTTTACCCAGAGCGCAAACGTTCTTAATAAGGTAGGTACGTGACTATTTTTGAAACTAGTCTAATCTTCAAGTGTTGTATAGGCAGAGGCGCAAACACAAATTGTCATCTGGGTGGATGAAAAATGAAAAATGTAGTTAGTGAACACGATTTTAACACTTTGAACTCTAAATTTCCAGAATGGAAATTTCAAGGTGATTCAATACAAGTAAGCAAAACTATTAAAAAATATTCAACAAAATGTGTATTATATTATAAATTCATCAAAGACATACAATTCAGACCCTTTCGTGACGGTCCTTTGCCGCATTCAAGACGGAGGTACGCAGGTATTTTTATTGTGATTTCATCTAATAAGTGGAGTATTTGATTATGACGTCAGAAACTTAAAGAGACAGATCGGATCCCTTCATTATGTTTAAATTGTATGGAACACAGCCAATGGACAGATCAGATCTAGAATAGTTGTCTCTCAAGTATATAACGTCATAATCAATTACGTCAAGTGTAAGGTTAATACACAATCAAAATGCGTAATGAATTACGTATATAGTTCCCTCATGAACATTGAATAGTCTTCTAAGTGTAAGAATTCATGTCTTCGCTATGTAATAAACATTTTGTTAATATTTTGAAAATAATTTGACTGGGCGCTGTTGCTGCCATAGGCACTGTTTAAGAGCGCCCAGTCAAATTAGCTAAAAGATTCAATACGTTAGCTGTATAGCTAAAATTCAAATTATGATTCTGGGAATTCAGGATTCAAAATATATAAATCAATCCCAATACGCACAAAGCGTGGGCGGAGCTTAGCTAAAAATGGGCGTGGCATAGCTGGATATGGATCCCTATATTCACTCAGTATACACAGGTGTTCCGTTAATACATGTAGCTTTCTATAAGGTATCCCTCTTGGAGTCCAAAGATGACGGTTCTTTAAGACAGGTGGTCTTTTCAGCATACATGTCTATAATATACGTCGGCAATGTATACCATCCCTGACAACATAAATGCAACTTAGACAACCGACGATACTGCCGATATTAGGAAATCAGACGATGACTGTAACGATAACGATAATATCGTGATATTATCGATATTATCTGGAAATCGCCCAGCTCTATTGATAACTTACTGAGCCGGTACTGGACCAATATCAACCCAGTAACCTGTATTATCATGGCGTCATTTGGTTTTATTTACGTCAAACTCACCCTCGTCTCTGAGGAAATCAGCAAGAAAGTAATGGCCCGTCACTTGCATAATGTCGCAGAACTTTTGGAAACCCTGCTGGCCGCGCATTGATACAAACTCCAGTAGTTTGATGACGCGCTGTTCCCGATTCTCACAGTCCTGCGAAAATAGGAGCAAGCATGACATGTAGATAGTATGAAATAGATGCAATGAAATTGACCTTTCCAGTTCTAGCTATGCCCCGCCCATCTCTAGCTAAGCTCCACCAACACCTCGGTCGTGTTAGGATCGGTCGATCTCTGAGCTCCCTGCCTATTAATTTCCAGAAAACTATACTTGCAAGCCATTGCATATTTTGAGACTAATTTAACTGGGTGCTGTTGCTGCCTATGGCAGCAACAGCGCCCAGTCAAATTAGATTCAAAATATTCAACAACATGTTTATTAAATAGTAGAGACATACAATTCCTGCAACTTGTCGGACTATTAAGAGTTAAAGACGGGCCTAATAGAATCATTTATGACGTAGTGATTATGGCGTCATACTACACACACTGCTGACCTGATTATGACGTCATATGATGTCAGATTGATAGATAGACACTCTGCAAATGTGAATCAGGAGCACCGAACACTACTCTGTAACGAAGTAGTGTAAGTCACCAGACACAAATTCCAATTGACAATAATTATGGGCCTGTTGAATATTTTGTAAACAATTTGGCTGAAAGTTGTTGGTGGCTTAGCCACCAAAAACTTTCAATCAAGTTGTTTTCAAAATTTTCAGCATATTTACCATGGAAAATGCAGTCTGTATTCAGACAGTCTTAAAATACTAGGATTTTGGGGATCAGAAAGCAGATCGATTTACGAGTATGTTTCCTTGATGTCGTTTCGAGCCTGTATTTGAATCTGTATGTTGAGAAGTGGAGAGATTATAACATCACATACAGAGCTTTGTGAAAGCTTTGAAGCAAGGAGAGTTTGTTTTGCTAAGGAAGGACAAATTGAGATTGATACGGTTGATAAGCGTGACATTTTCTCACCAGACTTCATGACATTGGCATGATTTAGTTATTATGAACAAACCAGTCTTAGAGTCATTGGTTGTCATGTGAGGATTAAGGCTGATTATTACATTAAACGTCTTTTCAAACCATTGTGGAAATTGATGTTTCAGAGGTGGCACATGTTCTTGGATTAACGGAACAAAACTGTGTATATCTGTGAAAAGTATTCGAGTATAGTCAATCAACCACATACACATTACGTGTTTTCGATTCGATAAGCAATAGTTCTTCCTAGCATGGCCAAAACAGAAGGACCTGGTTTTTCCATAAGACAGCGACTCTAGTCATCGCATTCTGCAAAAAAGATCAGTTTAAAGGCACAATGGGCTAAATTCCTTAACTGGAAAAGTGGTTGCCCACGTCATCTGATGACGTCTTTATGTAATTTGCATTAGGGGATTCTCATGTCCACGAAACAATGCGATATCCCGGCGTTCCCTTAGTAACGAGGTTACCTCGTTCACCAAACGCAGTGGGTTCGACTCTACCCTCTACATGGGTCAAGTTAGACTCCTAACCATAGTTCGGTATAGCTAACTAGATTCCCAGTCGAACGTGAAATAGTTAACTAGGTGGTCAACTATAGTCGACCGAGCACCCGAGCTCGGTTCAAATGGTCAGTGCAAAATTTGCTTAAATTTCAAAATGGCGGACACCTATCGCTTGCCACGAATAAATACAGATAAAAGTGTAAATATTCCACTAAATAACTTAGGTTTGATGAAATTATGTTTTCCCATTGTATGTCAATGTTCCCAAGCCCCTATTCCTTCCCCCTTTATATCATATGGACGCTTTTTGACATCTTAGCGGACAAAATAACCGATTTGCGCAGGCTCTTAAAACAGCCGATAGAAAGGGTTAATGGAAACTGGTACCCGGTTCCAAATTTTCTGCAATAGTAATTCAATTGGGAATCGGAAACCAATGAAGTATAGTTAACTATCCAGCGTTCAGCTGGGAATATGAACTGCGCATGTTCAGTAAACCAGCAAACTGACTATAGTTAGCCAGTCGAACTTGACCCTGGTGAGCACCAAGAGTGTTACACTACTCAAGGAGTGGATGAATCCAGCTTTAGCTCTGCCCGGGAAATCTTTAGCTAAGCTCCACCAATGCTTTTCCCTTGTTGGAATCATTTGATCCCTGGACCTCCTGAACCTCAATTTTCCAAAAACTATACAGGTAAACTGTTGAGTATTTTGTAACTAATCTGACTGAGCGTTGCGTTGTTGCTACCATAGGCAGCAAGATCGCCCAGTCAAATTAGTTTGAATGTTTATTAAATAGTAAAGACGTACAATTCGTACAAGCTGACTGACTATTTTAGGTTAAAGACGGACTATTTCTGTCAATTGTGATTGTGGATTGTGCCACTGTATTGTGACGTCAACCTATATGTGACGTAAGTGATTATGACGTCAAACGAGTGACCTATAACCTGGATTCCTCCATTCATTAATTACAATTCAGAATGATCCATAGAAAGACTAGTGTTTCCTGAAGTTTCAGCAAGTTCAGTCGATGAGACTGATGTACAAATTTCACATTTCACGTAGTGTTTCTTCACTTGAGCAACATTAGATATCAGCTCTTCGCAGCTGTCCTCTTCAGTAGGCGTGTGCTTGTCGCCACGCATCTGACCAGCCACTGTTGAAGGGGTTGGGAAGTAGGTTGGGAGGTGTGTGTGTGGGTTCAGTATCTGGCAGCGTGGAGTATAGTGAGTGGTTGGTAGAAGAAAACAGAACCACACATGCAATGACCAGCATTCTTGCACAACCCAAACATTATGTAAGACCTGAATAAACAACTATAGGCCTACTAGTAGCCTATTTGTAATTAATCGGCGATGCAATCGCAGATTATTAAAATCACTAAGGATCTTTCTTCTTTCCTTCTTTTTTTCTTATTCCTTGGCAAAAACTTTGCACCGCATCTTCTCCTACAGTTTTCATCCGATGAACTCCAAACATCGAAAACCTCTGCTACTTAGCTTGGAATCGTGTGCTTGTGCATTTATTTCTGATTTGCTCCGGGTTTCTAACACTAAATCGGCTTACGTCGTTCAACCCAATAGTCTAGGCGGGTGACGTCACACCCTTTTAATTCAAATTATTTTGTTGAGGAACATGTTTCTTTATAATCGCGCATCTTATTCTTGGTGGTGCGCGCGCTTTAGTACCAGAAACTTGTGGATTATGTCTAGTTTTGCGTATATTTCAGTTCTGTTTGCAATGATCGGTTATTTCAAAATTCGTATTCTACAGCAGTAGCGTTAATTCATTCTGTTGCTTTCCTACTCTTATCGTTTTGTCATTCGTCTGAACAGTATAATTTCGGAAATGATTCTTAAATTTTCCGCGAATGCCTTCGACACGGTTTCTGGTTCGTTTATACATTCTGCAGGATCAATTTATGGGTGTATGTTGGCCCTTTAACGTTCTTATCGCCAGCTTACGATCTTAATCGCAACGTTTTCGGGTGTTGGGTGCTGGTGGATTAACTTATAATTTATTGTCAAACTATTTGAAAATTATTTGTCTGCCTTCCGTCCTGTGTTAAATCGCTTGTTTATTGAAGCCCTGTCCTGGTTTTGTAGGCCAAAGCCGCTCCTCCGTCATGTGCCAGTTGGCATAAATTTGTTCGGGTCGCGTTCAAAGACCATGTCTGTTTCCGTTGCTTGAGGTGTAATGTTGATGGCCGATGTGAAACGTGTCTAGTGTGGCCCATTGAATTAATGGTG
This sequence comes from Chaetoderma sp. LZ-2023a, assembly GCA_034401795.1. Classification (NCBI taxonomy): domain Eukaryota; kingdom Metazoa; phylum Mollusca; class Caudofoveata; order Chaetodermatida; family Chaetodermatidae; genus Chaetoderma; species Chaetoderma sp. LZ-2023a. The sequence continues at coordinate 19,065 of JAVVLW010003668.1, forward strand.
AAGTTCCTTTACCAGAAGGAATTGGGTGGGTCTGACGCGGGGTCAGGCGGTTCGAAAACAAATCGGAAGTGCCTGTTTCAGCCCTTGTTGGCGTTTCCCGTCCACAATCAGAAGAATTGGAGTTGGCACACCCTGCGTGGTTCGGGCTCACTTTGCAGGGCTTCTTGCATGGCGTCATGCCCTCGCTGGTGTCTTCTTTAGTCCCGAAGACTGTTGTGTAACCAATCCCCATGCTTGGTATGGACCTGTCCTTGGACAGGGTGTTGGACTGGCTACCAGGGTGCCATGTCGTATGGTCCCATGGTGGTCTCGTCGGGCTTCGGCCTGGTAGGTACTGCTTCTCTGTGGCCACTTCCGGATGGTCCAGTAGCAATCGCCAGTCTTTCAGGCATGTGAGCCGTCTGCCAAGACGGCTCCAGCGTGTCCTCATCCAACGATGACTCTTCGGGGTTGGAGGATCCGGATGCCAAAGAGGAGAGGTTGTTGCGGCCTGAGACGCCATGGGTGGCGTGTATGGCGGTCGATTCCATTTATCTGGCTTGGCGTAAGCCATGACATCCGCACCGCACCGCCCATGGTTGTGGCCGCACCGGTGCCAGGCACCCATCCAGTGGCGGTGGTTTTGCCACCAACTGACATGGTAACCCATGTTGCTGGCCAGGCGTGGTACCCAGACATGGGTGCCATGGGTCCGCACAGTTTTTCATATGGACCTACACCATGGAACGCCTTGTTGCATGGGTCGGAACGGCATGGTACCAGTGTTCTTGGCTATTAAACAGTGGCTCCTTGCCGGAAGGATGCTGTTGGTAGACCCGTAGGCACATCAACGGCTGGTGTGTTTACGAGAGTGTCCTCCTCGGAGTCGGATTGGAATGATGCCCTGGCTTCGCTAGCCAGGGTAGATCCATCTGTGGACTTGACCACATCCGAGGAGGACATGCCCCGTCTGTTGGTTGCATGCATATAGACAGGAGTTTTGCCCACAACTAGGATTCAGTCCATAGGACTGGATCCGAAGTTCAAGGAATTGTTAGACGCGATTTATTCGAAGCAACTTTATTCCAAAAGTCAGCTCCCTGTGGCCTCTAGGGAGGTGCTAGAAATATGCTGTATCTCAAGATTTTAATATGAGCGTTATGGTGCGATACCAATGGTCTAGGAGGATGACCGTTGGATTCTTGGTGTCCCTAGTTCTGGAGTGGGTAGTCCCGCTCAGGCACTAGTTGATAGGAACCAGGCGCACTCAGACGAAGTCCTGGCCCTCTGTGATGATGGTGTGAGGGCAGCAATGAATGCTGTTAATTACCCGTATCGGTATCTTCAGTCGGTGTCAGTCAAACAAGTCAAGCAGAGACCAAACTGTTTCTCGCTCTCTCTCCCTTGTTAAGAGGGGGAGCGGATCGCGAGCCAGACACCCTCCTTAGGCTTCAATGCGCCTATAGTGGTGGAAGGCTCATGCGTTTCGCCGGGGTTTGGCGAAGTGTGACGTCAGACAGTATAGTCCTGGGATGGATATCCCAGGGGTACATGCCAGAGTGGTGGGACATCACTCCACAAAACCTGTCTTTGACACCAGTCTAAACTCCCCTACCAAGGAAGCCAGACAGGTTAGAAGCCATCCAAAGCAAAGTGTCAGGCTTGCTTCTGAAGAGAGCAATAAATCCAGCAAACCAGAACACCCCGGGCTTCTACTCAAATATGTTCCTTGTCCCCAAGAGCACAGGAGGTGGAGACCCGTACTCAATCTCAGGCCATTAAATTGGTTTATCCATACGGCTCGGTTCAAAATGGAAACACCGAGGACACTAATGGCAGGGTTGAGGAAAGGAATGTGGTGTATGTCAATCGATCTGAAAATTACATATTACCACATTCCAATGAACAGGGGATGCCACAGGTTTCTGAGATTCGCGTTTCAGAATCATGTTTGAGAGTTTGTAGTCCTCCCATTCGGCCTGTCCAAAGCTCCAAGGGTTTTCACCACAGTGGTTCTAGCGGTGACAGCATTTCTCAGAAAAGAGAATGTGGCGCTTCACACCTACATTGATGATTAGCTTAGCAAAGCCGACACGCCAGCCAGGTTAGAGGTGGATACTGCTTTGACTCTGAAATTACTTTCAGAGCTAGGCTGGATAGTCAAAAAGGATAAATCTGTGTTGACACCAACTCAACACTTCATTTATTTGGGGATGCGATTCTATCTCAAGGAAGGCAGGGTTACCCATCAAAACCCAGATCGGAGTCTCTGAAAGCCATCCTCAAGAGCTTTCGATTGGGAAAGCACATCCAGGCGAGGAGGTTTCTTAAGATGCTGGGTATGATGGTCTCCATGGAGCAGGTAATCCTGTACGCTGCTCTGATGCTATCCAGTTGTATCTGATGTCTTAGTGGAAACAGAGAACAGAACCCCTGTCAAATCTGGTGCCATTTTTTAGCCGATAATGTCGCATCTTGCATGGTGGAAGGAGCGTCAGAATCTCCTAGTAGGAGTTTCGCTTCACCTTCCCCACCCCAGCTGTATGTGTACACGAATGCATCACTGGACGGGTGTGGCCTGCCTGGAAGACGACCAGGTTTCGAGCACATGGACTTTCCAAAGAGTCAGCTGCATATAAATCTGTTAGAAATGATAGCAGTAGAACCGGCACTGGAGAGATTTCTTCCAGAAGTCAGGGCAAGGTGATATTGATACGGTCGGACAATTCGAAAGTAGTATCATACATAAATCGCCAATGATGGACCAAGCCACCCACACTGTGCATGAAAGTGTGGCACTTGATTCAATGGTGCAGGAATTACTCAGCTGTTTTGAAAGCAGCTCATATTCGTGGGCGATTGAACATTCTGGTGGATGCTTTGTCTCACAGACAAAGAATTCTGCCAGCAGAATGGTCTCTCACTCTCCAGTTCTACGAAAGATCTTCAAGCATTGGGGCAATCCGAACGTGGACTTGTTCGCCACAAAGGAAAGTGCTCAAATCGTGACTTATGTCTCGCCGCTTCCAGATCCAAATGCCGTTAATACAGACGCTCTGGCGATAAGCTGGAGAGGGATGCTCGCATACGTGTACTGATCCACCATCCTTCTACCAAAGGTGTTGGTGAAGATCAGATAGGAGCCGTGGCAGGTCCTGCTAATATCGCCTTTTTGGCCCAGCAGTGCATGGTTCACAGATCTTCTGAATCTGCTGGTGGACAATTCAGTGCAGCTGCCAGAGATTCCGAACATAATCTCCCAGGCCAAGGTATGCTTCCTACAGGAGCGGCCCGAAATGTTAAAATTGACTACGTTGATGTTATCAAACAACGTTCCACATCAGAAGGTGTTTCGCAACAGGCTGCAAGTTTCATCGCAGTCGCGAGAAGGAGGTCACCCCTCAAGTCATATAACCACAAGGTTAACAAATCTGCGGAATAAAGTAAAGGAAAGGATATCAATCCTTTTCAATCCACTATTTAGCAAACAGCAGACTTTCTCCATGAGCTATTCTTTACAGGATTAGTTCATGTCACGATTGCTGGATACAAGTCAGCTTTGGCATCAGTTATCCCCTGTCTAGCCAGCAGGGATAGTTCAGAGGTGGCTCAGTTAAACGTGATGGTGAAGGGAATGAGCAATCTCCAACCGAGACAACCAGTAGTCATTCCAGCCTGGATTCTATCTTTGGTACTTAATGTGCTAACCAAGCACCCTTTGGAACCCTTGGGTTCGGTTAGCGTAAAGCATCTGACTCTTAAGGTGGTCTTTCTATTGTCAGCTTCCTCAGCTAGAAGGCACAGTGAGATACATGCACCTTCAGCAGAGAGGGGCCGATTTATTGTCTCTGGAGATGGTCTGCGACTGCTTCCCAGAACAGAATTTAAGTCAAAGAACCAATCTTTGAGATATCCAGACAAACCGGTCATAATATCAAAACTAACCAGGTATGACCGTGATGCTAGTGCATGGTGTCCGGTCCGTGCTTTGATCAAGTACAAGAAACGGACTGACTCTACGGTCAAATGATAGACAATTGTGGATCTGCCATAGGAAGCCATATGGCACCGCATCCATGGATACTATCTCTCGCTGGGTAGTCGAATGCATTCAGACTACCTACGAGATTGCTACTGGCCACCAGGTGGAATGTGTCAGGGCTCACGATGGCAGGGGAATAGCTACCTCGACTGCCCTATTAAACGGTGTTGCGTTAGAGGATATCATGGCCGTCGCACAATGGCACTGTGAGTCCTCTTTCATGGACTACTATACGAGGGACATGTCAGACTCAGCCAATCCACTCGCTTTAGCAGTCTTGAAAACTAGTTAAGCGGCCACACTGATCATTCTCCTTTTAGAAGCTTAATTGCCATATTAGGGATGTCAGACATGGTAAGCAAGAGGATTTCAACCGAACGTCATGTTGGGCCAAAGTGTAACGGTTGGTGGTGTTCTGTCTGCAATCCAAAAGTCATAAGGTAATCCAAGTTAGACTGTTTTTTGTATAATGTTTATATATCATGTTCATTCATCTTATATATTCATACTCATTCCAGGACTATTGTGTGTCAAGAGCTGTTTTCAGGCGAGATGTATGTTTGTTAGTTCTGTTCTCCTTTAGGAGAAACGGGGTGGGGGCGGTCCCAAAGTGTGTTGATCCTTTCAGGTTCTTGTGACAAGTTTAGTTAGATCGTTCTCTAGGGACAAAAGAAGCTTTGTATGACTTGCCCCTTCCCACCAGGTTACTGATCAAATCTGGTGTTATCAATAAGTAATGTAATGATAAGTACTGATCGAAGAAGAATGAAGAAAATTTCAATTTCCCTTTCTCCGAGATCTAACAATGCTTACCATTACATTACATTTCTCAGCCCCACGGAGGCAAGCCATGTGACAGGTCTTGTTTGGTAGCTATGCAGACATGTGATCGGTACATGGTAACAGTAAACTGTTTGTTGGGGCGAGTACCTGGTTCTAGGAACCGGTAAGAGCTTATCAAATCAAAAGATTCTTAGGTGACAGAGACCAAAGGGTGCTGTTATCAACAAGTAATGTAATGGTAAGTAATGTTAGATATCGGAGATAGGGAAATTGAAATTTCTTCAGTAAATGTTCTCTAGTCTGATATTGTTTCATGTCTGCGCAAATATAGCACTTAATAATTAATATTAGTCCCGTGCGCCGTTCATCAATGGCTGCGCCGATATCGAATTTAATACTGGTCCCCGGCGTCATTAACAAAGGTGTGCGTCAATATCGAATTCGCTATATTGATCCTTGCGCCATTGATCTAGGGCACACATTACGTCTGTATAATGGTTAACTTTCATTAGACAAAATATGTATCTTAACCCCTCTTGTGTCAACTTAACCCTTTAATGGTAAAGTTGGTAAAACTACCAGGGCAGTGATCTTCAGAAATGTTCATTTGCCGGCTAAGAGAAGAATATTTTTGAAAATGTACCACTGGAATGACTGGCTCTGTAATATTTCAGTGGAAAATTTTTTAAATGCTCTTCTTGGTTTGCAATTGGACACTGGCCAAGCAGAAATTTTAATTTTCTTAATCATTACACCTTTGATGAATGTCCAGTTGAAGGATAACAGAAATCAATTTCTTTGTAAATTTTCGTTATAAATTTCCAAAAATACTCTTTTTGGCTGCAAAAATCAACATTTTCATGGAAGGTATTAGCAATTAAATGGTTAATTGAAATAAATAGTATTTCGAGGGCTTTGATGCGCTGTTGCCACAAGAAGGGTTAAAAGTAAACACACACACACGCACGCACGCACGCACGCACGCACGCACGCACGCACGCACGCACGCACGCACGCACGCACGCACGCAGGCAGGCAGGCAGGCAGGCAGGCAGGCAGGCAGGCAGGCAGGCAGGCACGCGCGCGCGCACGCAGGCACGCACGCACGCACGCACACATACATACATATTCTTTCAGACGGCGCACCCTTTCCTCCATCCTAACGTATACGCAATGCTTACGTCACGGATGTATTATGCCGCCATACGAGCTACGCACGTGCGCATCAGTGTGGGTAGGTAATGATCTAAGTTAATGACGTAAATACACTTTTAATCTAAACTTTGTCCCGCGTTATGTGATTGAAAAACCGGATTTCAAATGAATAATTCGGTTGATAGATAAGCAATAGATACACGTAACCCATTTGTAAATCTGTACAATATCAAATCTCGCTTCAATTAACATTGGAACTGTTTAGTACATATTCTTCCACTGTGATAACGCAGGTTACTGGGGCGGTACTGGGCCAATACCGGGCCGTAATGTCTCAGTACCGACCCAGCAATTAAACTGTATTATAAGGGTATGCCAGCCTATATGATTTTCATACGATAATTTAACTGTACCCTGATTAAATTAAAAATTATTTGACGTATCCCTTCCTTGATTAAGCCGGCCAAAATCGGCCTCTGCGGGTGTCTTAAGGAATGAGCATTTTCAGGCCAAGAGAAGACTATTTTAGACAATTTACAAATGAAATGACTGGCTTGGTAACCGAGCTAGCCATTTCAGTGGTAGTATTTATAAAAGGCTTCTCTTGGCCCGTAAATGGGCGTTCGATTAGGAAATACTTTTATTTTCTAGACCAACTTTGGTCATTAAAGGGCTTCCTGAAATACAGATTTAAAGGTATTTATGACAGTTGAAAAAGATGAAGTACGATTTACACTGAACTAGGCCTACTTCGATTTTTAAACGTCAAGTATGTAGTCTATAACTTTGAAACATAATCCTTTTTCTACCGTTATAGGCTTAATACCATATCTATAGAAAGCAAATTCTTTACGCTGTATCAGTATACTCCATTGGATTTCTGAATTAATTGACTGATAGTTATTGTTGACTACATCATCAATAACTTTCAATCAATTTAGTTTCGAGTTATCTCGAATAAGTACATTGAATTGTATTCGTTGGATTAACTAAACGAAACGGTGATAATGTGTGAAACGTTTTCGAGCGTCCAATCATCCGCATAAACATTACGTGTTTTCCATTCGATAAGCAATAGTGCTTTCTGAGATCTCTGCACACGCTAACTCAATATAATCATCCGAGTGTTATTGTCAGAAAGCAATCAAGTAATAAAATATCATAATACTTTGCCAATATAGATACTGTATCCGATTTCAATAATGACAGTGATGGACGATTTTAAAGCACAGTGGGTATGTTAATTGTACGAAGAATTCAATTTAACTCATTTTATTCCGAATTTTGATGCAGAGATTGATTGCATGGCTACAAAATATAGGATATTCTGAAAATAAAATGCCCTATTTCACTGTTTCTACTTTTCGCATCAACACGTTCCAGGCAAATTGTGTCCCAAGGCAAAAACTATGTTCTCTCTCCGAGTAGAAGTTATTGGTTTGATTGGTCTATATCGACTCCACAATTTCTAGTGCCCATTCAAACCATATAAAGGCCATTACACCATTATGACAACCTTGCCCACGTTTTACACTGGTACTTATTTATACTCATGGCCTGCTAGAGGTAAGGAGCGAAGAAGATTTTCCATTTTTCCAACAACGACAAGATAGACAACCACTGAGGCACGAACTGGTTTCGGGAGTTAAATAGACAGAGTGCTGACCAACACTCCAAACAACCTCGCACAGCCTGCCCTGCGTCACCCAGTAACCTCCACTATCAAGGTAGGTTACTCATGCATTATACTGAGTAGAGTAAAATTTGTTAAAAAAACCAGCTGACATTGTCAGTAAATCAACCTGTCTACATGCAAACCATCGTGTAATCCCATGATTACCCATTAAGCTAGGATTCCATTAACGGGTATGCGTATGCGTATCCGAATCTTTTTTCGCTCCCATTACAAATAGATAGTATGATTCCATATGTCCGTATGCGTATGCGAAACCTGTCCGTATCCGAATCCGATCGCTACATGTAGCGATTTCATTCGGATACGGACAGCATTCGGATGTGGGAATCATTGAAAATGACGTTTTCATTACGTCATTCATGCGCTTTCCCCAAATCGACACTATTATTCTGTACATGTGTTCCAATATAAGTTAAATTCATAGTAAGCGCGCTGGAATGTGAAACTCACTGAAAGGCTGATAGACTATTTTAGAACATATTCATGCTAGTAGTAGTAGTAGTAGTAGTAGTAGTAGTAGTAGTAGTAGTAGTAGTAGTAGTAGTAGTAGTAGTAGTAGTAGTAGTAGTACTAACAGTAGTAGTAGTAGTAGTAGTAGTAGTAGTAGTAGTAGTAGTAGTAGTAGTAGTAGTAGTAGTAGTAGTAGCGGCGGCGGCGGCGGCGGCGACGGCGGCGGTAGTAGTAGTAGTAGTAGTAGTAGTAGTAGTAGTAGTAGTAGTAGTAGTAGTAGTAGCAGTAGTAGTAGTAGCAGCAGTAGCAGTATTTGTAGTAGCAGTAGTAGTAGTAGTAGTAGTAGTAGTAGTAGTAGTAGTAGTAGTAGTAGTAGCGGCGGCGGCGGCGGCGGTTGTGGTGGTAGTAGTAGTAGTAGTAGTAGTAGTAGTAGTAGTAGTAGTAGTAGTAGTAGTAGTAGTAGTAGTAGTAGTAGTAGTAGTAGTAGTTGTAGTAGTAGGAGTAGTACAATGACATTTGCTGTAGCAATGAACCTTTCCATTTTTATCTATGCCCCGCCCATCTCTAGCTAAGCTCCACCCACACCTGGCACCCTGACTATCAATTTCCAGAAAACTATACAGGTAAGTTGTTGAATATTTTGAAACTAACTTGTCTGGGTGCTGTTGCTGCCTATAGCAGCAACAGCGCCCAGTCAAATTAGTTTCAAAATATTCAACAGCATGTTTATTAAATAGTAGAGACATACAATTCTTACATTGTGGAATATTAAGAGTTAAAGACGGGCCTCATAGAATCATTTATGACGTATTGATTATGAGGTCATCCTACACGCCGCTTAGCTGAGTATGACGTCATTTGACATCAAATCATTGATGGATACTCTGGAAAGGTGAATTGTTAAATTTTTTCAACAAAATAATATAATGTTAAAATTTCTGATACATTATATTCATCATTACCTTTGTTACAATCGCCAGTCTCTGTGGAATTTGAAAACTTCAAATGTTTTTGTTGCGACTCGCAACTATCATAAGTTGGTCTGTTGGTTGGTCTGTCTGTCAAATCTTTGACATTTCTAACAAAGCTGTCTAAGTCGCGCCTATATCACGTAGCACTTGTTTTATGATACCTGTATTCCGACGATTCATTCTGAAAATATACTGATATTTTCTACATTTGATATGCTTAACCATCATTATGGCGTAAACTTACAGACGTATTTATGCAAATTGATTTAATATAGCGACCTTTAAGTGTGGATGGAGGAGTCCAGTTTTAGCTATGCCCCGCCGATTTCAGCTAATCTCCAACCAGACTTCGTCCGTGTTTGGATCGATCAATCCCTGAACTGCCTGCCTATGAATTTCCAGAAAAAACTATGCGGTTAAGCTGTTGAATATTTTGTAACTAATTTGACTGGATGCTGTTTCTGCATATGACATCAACAACGCCCATTCAAATTAGTTTCAAAATATTCAACAACATGTTTATTAAATAGTAAAGACAAACAATTCGTATAACAACGCATACATAAGCTGTCATTAAGTAGGCGTTCGTGACGAACATAGCTACGTAATTCATGACTTAAATGATTATGACATCATCTTACGCGTCACGTAGTTGATTATGACGTCATATAATTGACTGAGAAAATGGAATCCTCAATTCTGTGTATTCAACAATCACAAAGTCGGAAGATATTCATGCTATGTTTAGCAAGTGTGATACCCTATATCTGCGACATATACAGCTTTGTCAGAAAATTTAGATCATGTCACACCATAGTGTGTTACAGAGCTGTTGCTCCTTCTGTTCTCATGTAGTTGTCAACATATTTTATCTGTGTCCCAGAGATAGTCATATCTTTACATATTCTTGGATGGGGTTTTAGTAGCCAATGATCAAACCAGTCTTGTAGATTGTATAGGTCCTCCTGGAGATCGATAGAGTCATCATGGCTTGTACTTTCCAAAAATGGTTTGGTACCATCAGCATACATGTGCACCTCTGATAAGACACACTCCGTAGGTCGCTTGTGTATACACTCCTGCAATGATCCTGGTACAATGCTCTGGGCTGTGCCGCTAGCCACTGATGCCCTTTCAGAGAGGCTGCCATTGACACATATTTGCAGCTAGAAAAGCGGCCACCATTTCAGAATTCTTCCCTTCACCATATGAATATCTAATTTGTGGTTTAGTCTAGCATGTGGAACCACATAAATTGCTTTCTGGAAATTCATGTATATTACATCTACATATCCTGTGTTGTCTAATGGTTTGATCCAGACATCTAACACATGTAAGAGTTGTAAGGATATTGATGTTCCTTTCATAAACCCAGTTTATTGTTGGTCAATAAATGTTCTCCTTCAAAGTGTTTATAGATGATGTTGTGTACCATGGATTTCAGCACTTTACACAAAATACAATAGGGACTTTCAGACCTGTAGTTTGCACGGCTTTTTCAAGTACAATTCCTGGAAATAGCAGTCACTAAAGCCTGCTTTCACATTTCTGGAAGAATATCAGTATCTAGAGATGATTGAAATATCATTGCAGTAGGTTGGCTAATTACTAGGATGAGCTCCTTCAAAACTCCTGGGTGTATCTGATCTGGACAGGGTGGCTTTCCAACTTTGAGCTAGTTTAATTTCCTTTGTATCATGCCATGCTGCTGATTATTACCATGCTGTCTACTGTAGAAGTTCTGGGTTTCACACTAGAGAGCTCGTCCTCTGGTTCAATGGTGTGCACTGCAGTGAAGTATATTAGCAACACTTCTGCGTTGCCAGCATCTGCGTCTGTCATTTAGAATGTTCCTGGAATGGCGAAGCTGGTCACGCCTACCTTTGTTTTCGTCTTGGTTTTCACATAGTATAGCTCTACAATTGCGTTGAGGCTCACTCGATTTGCTTAACGATCACCTTTTCGTGGTGTGGTTTAGTTTTCCTTGTTGGGTTTCAAACTCTACAGTAATTATACTATGTTTGGATGCTTTGTTTTGCTTGTACTTACGCCATAGTTGGTGTCTGGTCTTAATCATACCTCTAACACTTTCCTAATGTGTTACTTGCTGTTTTCGCTGTTGCTCTGGTGTGATTGTTTTGCTGGGTATACATTATCTGGTACTTTCACACAGTCATTATTGAAAAATATCTTATATAGTTTAATCACCTCCGGTTCTACCAGAAGTTGTTCCCAGATAATGTTAGGTGGGTGTGGTCTCTCCCACACATCATAATACTTAGTCCGAGTCTGCTCTGACCCCAGATATTTGGATAGACCGATGGGCCTATCCCGGCCAGTCCATATGTCATAATATATGGCAGGTGCATCACCCCTGATGTAATGACACGGATACCGGAATATATAGATTGTGGGGTTTGAGGAATTGCAAGCTTTTAAATCTTACCTTTAAATCTTTGAGCATAGAATCTGATGTGATATTTCTGTCCTTGAGTTGAGCAGCAAACTCATCCGTCCACACGATGTTTCTGCTGAGCAGCACTTTGCTCGAAATCAACACGTCTTTGTACTTCTCAGACATTACAAAATCGGCCCTTATTATATTTAAAAATTAGATGATAGGTTCTCTTAATTCTGAGAAGCAATAGTGGCAATCGAGAAAGTTTGTCCGTTCTTATATCCTGTCTTGGACACAGTTGTGTTTCGTATCATTTAGGTATGCGCTTCTTTGATATCACAATGATAGGCTGCACTAGGCGCGTCTTTTATCCCTACCCCACACATTGTTCGCTGTGCGTCTATAATGGTAACATTGTTCAACGTATGAAAAACAATAGGCGACGAAAATGTACTTTGATAGAACGTGACCCAATCACCTATAGAACAACATTCGATGATGACAGTATAACCAAAAGACTATTTGGCAAGCGTTTCGCGCTTATGTTAGAACATAGCGTATGTTAAAATGGCAAACTAGTTGCCCTCGTCAGTGACATAATTACACTACGCGTTCATTGTTAGCGTTGTGCGTATACGTTGTGTTCGTCATTTGGTACGGAATTTGATTCGCTCCGATTTCTTCGGAAATATAGGCTAATTGCCAGATCAATTCAGGTGAACTCACCTCTGAACAGGTGCGATTTTCTAATATTTTCTGCATAAATATGCTATTCAAATACAATTTCCTTACAACTAGTCACATTTTATTTACCTTACCTGCCAAACAGAATCAGTTCAATTTCCGTAAATTAGAAATGAGTCCAAAATTGGAATCCAAAAGACTAAGCATTAATAACGATATCCGTTGAATGCAGCCAACTATGTGTAAAATGGCCACCTTATGTATTCGTAACTAAAATGATAACAAATGGTAAATCAGCTGCTAAAACGCACAGATCGCTATGGGAAGTGCATTATGAAGCCAAAAGATGGTGGATATTTAAAACAGAGTCATACGACCACCTGTCACACGGTACCACCATCTTTTGCCTACAAAAGTCGAGTGGTACATCGAATAAGTTTAACAGTTAACTCATTAGGTGTTGCCCTGATGACCGAAGCGTCAAGTGGTTTTATTCTCCGGATATCTGCGGCTCAGTCCGTTAACGCGGCGAGATATCATAACGTGATTATCGTTGTTAAGCGTGTGTCAACATTATATTAAAAACCACTTGAGATTACTTGTCCAGAAGCCAAGATCGTTGACATACTTCTGTGCCGCGCGGCAATGCACCGATCGAACAATACTGCACAACCAACCGGCTCGAAATAAATAAATTATGTATAGAGAGATTTGATCTATAATACGCACTCCAAACACGCGAATTTAAAGGGTAATCTTATAAGACTTGCCCGAACAGATAAAGAACATGCCAACTAACTACCCTCCGTTTCTTTCTTCTTCTTTTCCTCCTGCTCCTCCTCCTCCGCCACAATCGCCACCACCTCCTCCCCTTCCCCTCTCCTGCTGCTGCTACTGCAGCCGCCGCTGGCGCTGCCGCTGCTGCTGCTGCTCCTCCCCTCCTCCTCCTGCTCCTGCTCCTCCTTTGGAATTTGCGTGTTGACCAACCTGCGCGGATGATATCGAATTAAATATTGGCCCCTTCGCCGTAGGTCAATGGCGCAAATTTGATATTGGCGCATTGCATCCACACTCTCTCAATATTTGTACCCTTTCATAAAGATAGCTTTCTTGAACCCTTCTCGTTGCCGTTCATTGTTTCTCCGCAAACGGCTTTGGGTGAAATCATTCTTGTAGAGCTCCGTAGCTAGAACATTCTTCAAGAAGCTGATGAGCTTCTGTCCCTCTGTAGCACAAGGAGAGAAACACGTCTTTTCTACTCTTCATTCTGGTGATGTGAGCCCTGACGTCTCAGTACCATGGCCTTGATCTGTAGCTCTCCTCTGGATCCGAAGTCGAATAGCAATTTATGTTAACAATTCCGTATTAGAAGGTGACTCATCTTTATCCGTATCATGGTCTTTTGAAGCATGTATCAATTATTTCGTATTGATCAAATCAGGTATAGAAGCGTTTGAAAACATTATTCGTTACAGATGCAAGGTTAAGTGTATCCATAACCCATGTAGAATAAGGCGAATCTACGATCCACAGCCAAGTTTGTCTATAGCGGACAGCTCCCTTTGACGTCAAAAGATGTGGTCGTAAGACCACGCGTCTTAATGAACCACCATCATTTCGCCACAAACGCCGTATCGCATTGCCAGTAAGTATATTGTGGCCCACCTTTAACGGATGCCCGTTATAAAGTGTAGGTGTAGCTAACCGCTTGAATGATTAACAATAATCAATAACATTTAGATTGCTTATTGATTTGAATTTATAACTTATCGAAAATGATCAGATAATAACTATTTCTGTAATTTCAATAGCATTATATATAATATAACATATATACGCATAGATTTATATTACGCAAACCCCCACACACCATTGTCAAATAGTCTGGGGTGTAAAAAAATCATTTCATTTCATTTCGCAATTCTTAATCACATATCGTGAGGCATGCCCACACGATCTAAAATACCTACATTGTGTGATTTTCGTCATTAGAGTCAGATTGTTGTAGTGGGTAGCATTCGGGACTATACTTAAGCGGAGAACCGGGTTCGTGCCTGAGTGGGAGGCTATCTCGCCGCCGTTGGAAAAATTAGCAAACTTCTTCACTTGGATCAAAACATCATGGACTCGATATAGGCCTATACTACGAATACCTTCTTCTCTTTGCTTCGTGAAACGTGTTTTCCAATGCATTCTGAAATCAGTCATGACGCTTGTTTGAGATTTGTTTGAGATGTGTTGTGTGAAACATGAAGCATCCAGTCACGTGTATGGTGTACTTCTCTTGCGTAGAAGACATCAATGGTTTCTAGTAGATTATGACCAAAGACGGCAACCGCTCTAAAACGTGATATCTAAGTACAACATCAAGACCCTCATTGCCTACAATACATTGTAAAATCGGGCACTAATGGATAAATCCACTTTTAGCTATTCCCCGCCCACCTCGACCTCAGCTCCACCCACATTTTGCCCGTGTTGGGATCGATAGAATCCTGAACTCTCCGAAATCTCAATTTCCAGGAAACTATACAGGTAAGCAGTTGAATATTTTGAAACTAATTTGACTGCTTATGGCAGCAACAGCGCCCAGTCAAATTAGTTTCAAAATATTCAGCAGAATGATTATTAAATAGTAATGAAATACAATTCGTACACATGATGGACTATTAAGAGTTCCTGACGGACATAGATACGCCATTCATGAGGCGGACATAGATACGCAATTCATGAGGTCTCTTCATTGTGACGTCAGCTTACCTATGACGTATTTGAGTATGACGTCATATACGTGACTGACAGATATGATTCCTCTACTCTAGCGCGTAGTATCAGATTTACTTGCTTCACACAATGCGAATATTAGGTGCATGTGTGAACATTCTGACTACATGTATGATAAATCGTGCTGAATGAATATTGTACTCTTGATCCAATGAGCAAATTGTGTTAATATATATTTCACCTGAAAATAGGTCCGACTGGTACCGTATGATATGGGTAATAGATTATGGGTAGTACGTTGCCCACCCATTAAGTTAAAAAGAACAACTTGACGGGATTTGGTGCGGGTAATTTAAAAAATGACAGTGTGCTTTGCTGAATATATTATACCTACTATCAGGGTCCACTGAAGAAAATTTGCATTTGACAGTTGTCTATGCAAGTTACTAAGGTGCATAAACTTTAATTTCACAGCGCAATGAGTAGGTGCTTATAAGAGCACCACGCCTATAAAACTGAAAAGCGTTGATCACTACTTTACCATTGATCCAAATGAGAAAACGGACATTTGATCTATATATCCTACTAAGAAATTACGAAGGATATTCTAAATAAATATACATAAACATCAGATAAACAAGATGTTCCTCTCTCAAAGGATTTCTAGCCTAATCCTAATATGGTTACACAAACTAACAGTGAAATGTACATTGCACAATCAACCGTTAGTGGGCTACTCATGTGTGATAGTGTTGACATTCACTGAAGCACGTTTTTCCCCACAGAAGGCAATTGAATTCATTTTCTCATTACATTTGAAGGAATTTGCTGATTTAGTTTGTACAATAATGTCCCGCAGACGTCGTGTGGAGGAGCATGGCCTATCTCCTGCCATTGATTGGCCTGCTGCAATGCGACTTGACGCAGCAAAAAGTAGCTGTTACCCTAGGACATAGTCAGAGTGTTGTTTCCAGGACACGTAGCCTGTATCAGGAGAAAAGCCATGTGAACAAACATCATGATGGAGGAGGTGCAAGTGCTATCACGCAACACGATAACAGGTTTCTGGAATTTTCTGCCTGCCGAATCCGAACCAATAATGTGACAGCATTGCGAAACCACTTTAGAGACGAGATGAGGTGACGGTATCCACACAGACGGTTATAAACAGATTGTATGCCAGTGTGTTGATGGCGGGAAACCCCGCTGTGATGGGACCCTTGAGCGAGAGACACCATCATGCGTGTATGGAATGGATGAGAGAGCATCTAAACTGGATTCATGTTCAATGGGAAGTTGGGTTGTTCGTAATGGACGTGTTCGTGTGTGACAGCGTTATAATGAAAGATTTGCTTATGCCAACGTCGTGGAACGTGGCCGTTGTGGTAGACGTCCAGTCGTGTTGTGGGCTGAAATTAGTGTTGGTGGCCATAGAGAACTGTACTGCACCTAGTATGGCTCTCTGACCAGGTGTGAGGAATAGGGGCGAAGTTCTTCCTGCATTTCCCCAGCCATATCCTGGTACAATAGTGCGAGAATTCAATCTGATGGATGATAATGGGCGACCGCACTGAGCACGGGTGGATGATCTTTACCTCGTAAACAAGGGTATCGAGCGAATGGAGTGGCCAGCTTGTGAATCAGACTTGAATCCCATCGGGTATGCTTGGGACCTACTACAGACAGCCATTTCAGCTCTACCTGACCAAGCCACCAACTTCCAGTAGCTTGGGCAGGCCTTGACAGACACAAATTCGGTTCCGACCTTTGATTGGAATCATGCAAAGAAGCTGTTGCACTTGGCAGACTCAAGCGTATATAAAGGTAGTCCGTCTACATTATGCTGAATGGGTCACATCTGTCAGTGCGCTTATTACGATTGGTTGCACAATAACAGGCAGTGCTTTCCTGCGTTGATAATTGGAAAATAAATGGAGTAACGGCCACATGGACTCTGTCTTGTTCCATATGTTCAATATTTTTCTGTCATTGTATGTTATACCTAGGACCTTTAAGTAGTATATTACTTTATAATCCAGAGAGAGAGAGAGAGAGAGAGGGAGAGAGAGAGAGAGAGAGAGAGAGAGAGAGAGAGAGAGAGAGAAAGAGAGAGAGAGAGAGCGCGAGAGAAAGAGAGAGAGAGAGAGAGAGAGAGAGAGAGAGAGAGAGAGAGGGAGAGAGAGAGCGAGAAAGAGAGAGAGAGCAGGCGATAGAGGGAGGGAGGGAGGGGAGGGGGGAGGGAAGGGAGAGGGGATTAATTTCTAGCTATGCCGAGCTCCATTTCCAGCTATGATTCACTCATTTTTTTACACGTATTGGAATCTATTTGAAACTTTGAGACATCATTTCCCAGATGCTAATGTTCAACGTAATTATGCAGGTTGGTGTCGAATATTTTTCAACTAATTTGACTGGAGGCTGTTACTGCCTATGGTAACAGTCAAATTAAATTAGTTTCAAAACATTCAACAAAATGTTTATTTATTTGTGAGTTCATAAAAAAGCCCCATACAATTCGTACACTCGTGACTGACTTTTCGACCTTCATGACGAAGCCATACGTCATTATGTTTGTGACGTCAGCAAACTAGTGCAACATATCGGATCCCTCCCTAGATGAGATGTTTTGCATTGGCCATACTATTGCAGTCTGTTAGCAAAGCAATACAAATGTGATACCAACGTTTGTTACAAAGTTGGATCAATGTATCTAGAGTCGTTTTACCTATATGGCCAAGCAGTACAGGCCTTTGTTTGTATGTGTGATTTCATCATCCAAGATGGCCGCCAATCTGTATCAAATGGTTGGTATTTTGCAGATATCACAAAAGATTTATAATATTGTTTCTGGTGAGACATTATGCCACACTCAAACTATCCATGCCATTTTAGCTCTGCATTGTGTACGTATGATTAGGCCTACTGTATTGTCCGGCGTTAGTAGTAGAAACTTCGTAGAGCTGCAATCAGTCCTTTTTCGCATTTGACCTCAGTCAAAATCTTTAGCTTCCTCAGGTACATTCTTGATCTGAGTGTACTGAGTCCTGTTTTCTTGAGGTCACCTCGCAGCACGCTTAGCAGGTTTATGCAATGACGTCCTCGCCTGCACTGCTCTATTTGCTTGCTCCAATTAGAGCGAATTCCAAGTGTATTGTTGGAAATTATGCTGTCTGGCTATAGGTGTCCAGTGATTGTGCGGGAGTGTTTGTTGTGACAGGCAACAAGTTTGCCCAGAGCTGCCCAGTTATTGCAGCTACACAGCATCAATGATACTCAGGTTGCATAAGCAACAATAGTCTTTTTGTCAAAGGCATCTTTGAGCTATGAATCCATGCTTCCAGAAGGACCAGAAAGCTATGTTCCTCTTGACGAAGCATGCAGCAATGTCAGCAGTAGAGCAGAGCACTGGGCCCAGCATATATGTGAATTCTGTGTTGGGTTCATTCATAGATTCTCAATTCTTAGTTTCCTTGCAGTAGTTCATCAATGGGTTTATTTTACTCCACAAATCCGCATCGTTGATATATTCCATCTTTTAGCGGCATAGCCAATAAATTGGCTGAGTGGTGAGGTGGGGTTGGTTGGTTGGTTGGTTGGTTGGTGGGTGAGTGGGTGGGTGGTGGATGGTGGGAGTTGGTCTTGTGGAATTTTCTCTGCACAGATTTCAATGCAGCAGCAAGGCAGCAGGTGAAAAGCATAGGGGACAAACCATCTCCCTGTGCTGAGCTGGTTGATGTCACAGACACTTCAGACTTCACTGTCTATAGACTATTTTTGTTAATTTAACACTGCAATTCACAAATGTATCTTTCTGTTAGTCCCCAAACAATGGATATTTCGCAAGACCAGTGCTGAAACCGCATTTGTCGGGCTTGCATGGGCGTCATTTTATTCGAAAAAGTGTTGGGATCCCTACCAAGAACGGGGTAGGTGGTGGGCGTGGGTCTGGGACCTCCCCGATGGAAATCTTTGAAATCTCGATACTGTCAGATTGCATTCCTGCATTTCCACCGGTAAATAAGGACCCTGAGTTAGCGGTACTCCACTAACTCCAAATCATATATAACACCGTTATGCTAATGTAAGATATTTCGATAAAGAAACGAGGCATCAGAGTATTGAATGCCCGGATGACACGAACGTGAATTATTTTTAATGGATGTAGATGTGAAGATAGAGGCTGGACAACAGCCTGATTCCATAGAAAAATCCTAGAAGATTCTAGAAGTGTTACATGGCGAGTCATTTTATTTCTTATACAATTTAAACACTGTAGCTAGATAAATAATAGATAGATTCCTACTACCCTGACTCATTTATAATGATTAGTCAATTATTAATATGCATGAACTGTTTTATTGTCAGAAACTGTGTTATTATGGAAGCAAACGAGTAGAACTTGAATGGTTTAAATCCCACAAAAACTATATTTTCAATATAATGGTGAACGCATAAATGAGTCCACCATGGTTCGCGCCTGAATATGTGGATATTGCTACACGAGGAGATGATGTCATATGACAACACTGTCTCTGATTGGTCGAGATTATTATTTTCCGTGCGCGCGTGTGGCTTGCAGAAAAAAAATGTTTTTAAGGGGTTTGATTTGCATATAGCATATGGCCAGACCATTGTTGGTGCTAGCAACGGAGTGGCGTCCCAAACAGAAACCGGCGTACATCAGAAACATTAAAAATGACTTTACGTTAAATGGCCGGAAACAATCTCTGTAGCCAAATATTATGATTTAGTTCTTGTTTGCCTTTTCTTGAACTTCTAAAAGTTGAGGGGACATTGCATATGGAATCCCACCACCGACACAAACATGCGTGCGTGCGTGCGTGCGTGCGTGCGTGCGTGCGTGCGTGCGTGCGTGCGTGCGTGCGTGCGTGCGTGCGTGCGTGCGTGCGTGCGTGCGTGCGTGCGTGCGTGCGTGCGTGCGTGCGTGCGTGCGTGCGTGCGTGCGTGCGTGCGTGCGTGCGTGCGTGCGTGCGTGCGTGCGTGCGTGCGTGCGTGCGTGCGTGCGTGCGTGCGTGCGTGCGTGCGTGCGTGCGTGCGTGCGTGCGTGCGTGCGTGCGTGCGTGCGTGCGTGCGTGCGTGCGTGCGTGCGTGCGTGCGTGCGTATTTATTTATTCCGTGCTCATTTGCTGACCGACCAGGAGAATGGTATTTTACATTACTACTCGAATGCTCTCGTTTACCGGTGATAAATTAACAATCTCAGTCTTCTCTTGGCCTGCAAATGGCCATTCCTCAAGACTAATGTAGAGGACATTTTAGCAGGTTTGATCATTAAAGTGTTAACTTAATACAAAAGGCGTTAAAAAGCAAACAACCATGATACAGTTAACCCTTTCACCCTCGAATTTGTTCAAGAAAATTTAAATTTTCTCATAGAAATTGTCCATTTGCAGACCAAGAGAAGACTATTTTTGAAAATGTACCACTGTCTCGTCTTGGTCTGCCAATGGACATTACTCAAGCCTACTGCCGTTTTTGTGCCTGATATGAGTGTTAAAGAGGTAAGTGGATGCAACTGGAAGTGGATGTTAAGGATTCTCATCTTCGTCTCTCCCACACAATACACGTGACATCCGCTTCAGCAAATTTGTGTGGGCATATGTTACGAAGGCGGGGACATAACAGCTCTATCAATAATTCAGTTTCGGACGTGTGTGTCATCAAGAATTCGCCATATGTGTAGATAAACTCGCATAACAACCTTAGGTGACAGCAAACAGAATAATTGATTAGTGTTTGCAATAGATAATCAGGAAGGTCGTGTTTATGAGTGAGATGTGCGGCTTCTTAACACGCTATCTGTATATTTCACAAATAGGGGTTGGGTCGGGTGGGTGGTGTGGGGGGGTGTGTAGGGTGGGGCTGGGGTGTGTGTGTTGCGGAATCGATTGTAACATTTTGTTTAATACAGTCCCAGAATCTCAAATTAAAGGTGACTATACAGATAATAAATTGGTTATTTTGAAACTAATTTGCATATGGCAGCCACAGCTCCCAGTCAAATTAGGCAAAAATATTCAACATAATGTTTATTAAATTGTACAATTCGCACACTTTCGTGATTTTTCCGAGTTTCGTAATGGAGAGATGTCATTTTGATTAACAACCTTGCAACGTATTTCATTATGACGTCAGACGCCTGAGTAACATATATGATCCCTCAATTGTGACAGACAACATACTATACCGCATAGGCTTTTCCTCAAACGAATACTCGGTATAGTTATCATGTACTGCCTATAGGCCATTGAGCATGCAGGTAGATCATACAGTAAATACATTACATCTTAATCCTTTAATGTCTAAATTGTGTCAAGAAAATCAAATTATTTCCTTATTGAATGTCAATTTGTGGCTATGAGAAGACTAATTTGGAAATTTACTACTGGAACGGCTGGCTCGGTTACCGAGCCAGTCATTTCAGTGGTAAAATTTCAAAGATAGTCTTCTCTTAGCCCGTAAATAAACTTTCCCCATGATTACTGCAGAGGACGGGATTCGTCATGAATGGGTTAAAGTCTCTTAGATAAGTAATGTTTACTGTAGGTCATCTGTTGTACACAGGTTCCTGGATATACCAACAAGAAGTCCGATATGTATCTAATTGGCTTAGCTTTTAAAGCTATTTAAGCTGGGGGCCATTTACGACAGATTCAGGTAATCTACTCCATTTGTTTGTAGTAATACGACTTGAAAAAATGTTGTCTTGTGGTTTTATGTGCGCGCTTTTGGACAATTTCAAGCTATGTCCACGAGTGTTGGCTTTGTTAACTAAGTTAAGATACTGACGTTGCATGTGATAAATATTATGAAGATGTTTGTATGATTCAATCATATCCCTCTTGCACATCGATAATATAATGAGTGAAGCTTCAAATTGTTCAGTCTATCAGGATAGTTGAGAGATCGCAAATAACGCACGATTTCTGTTGCTCTTCTCTGTACAGCTTCGAGAGTTTCGCAATACAATAATATAAAATCGGGCTTGCAGTGGGACATCCTATTTGACGTCAGCTTTAATGTTAAATCACTTGTTGCCACTTTCGAAATGTGACCATTATAGCTGCCATCTGGAATTCAAAATGACCGCCATTTAAATGATTGACTATCAGCTTTTGGATATAATAAACAAAAATTCCATTTTACAATAATGCATAATAATAAAGATATTTTGTTGACTTGGGATTTTTCAACATATTCTAACCTCTTCCATCATTCAGATCAATATTAAAAATCTATTTATAACCTCTTTCTGAAGTTAGCATGGTCGCCACTGTGATATAGGACACCAATCACTGAGAATATGCATACGAGAATATGCATCTAAATGAGGGTATTTATATCACCCACTTACTTACATGAATTAGCCAATAAATGGATTTATGCTAGGAACAAAAGTAGTCCAAGATCGATGATACGTGTATATAGTGTGGTATAAATTTTAGTATTACGAAGTACCAATATATGCCAGATACTATATAAGCTAAACTGCACAGTAAAACTTGTCTATAAGGAATACTTTATGAGCCATCAAAGAGCGATCACTAAAGACACACACTTGTTTAATAAAAACAATTTACCATAGTAACTGGCATTTGCGAACAAAAGGTGGTGTTATCTAACAGGGCTAGACATACGGCTATCTTAAAAGAACCATCATCTAGCGTCCCACAAAAGCAGATGTCCGATATAGACAGTTGACTTAACATTTTTTTTTATGAATGTGATTCTTTATATACAATTATGCTAATTAAGCCACTGCAAAACCAGACGCAATTGTGCATTGTTATTGATTGCATATAAGAAATACAAATTATTAATCTGGAGACATGCATTTAGATGTATGCGCGTGTGTCCATGAGTGCTTGTACGCTGCATATAAAGACCATTCGGATACCTGTTTCCTCCTGATATCACAAGAGATCTTCACACACCTGTACAGTTTACAGTGTTGCTATCAATGTTAAAACCTTTTTCATAAGTTGCCACAAAGAGCTGTTTTCCTGATAGAGTAGAAATGTACTTTGTGGTTGACGACTCCTAAGCCGGGAACTCCGCTAGAGACATCTTGTTGCCACCATCAGCTAGATATTGTATCGAATCGTTGATGATTCGATGGTGTTTTGGTTTTTGTCAGATATTTTGAGGTTGGTGTTTCCTACGTCATTTGTATGGTGACTATACATCCAGCATTTTTGATAGAATTGGACTAATGGACTTGGAAACATCAGCTACAAAATCTACCCGATTAGATTGTGACCTGTAATGTGGCAATGTAAATTTTTGGAACATTTGTGCGATCAGCTCACCAAATGTTTATGGAAGATGAATCAAACGGTGACGTATGGCCACAGCATCACTGATCACATATTCATTATGTACGTTTGTTCCTGGATCCTTTGCATATTTCCCTAATGCACCAGGTAAAACTGGCTTTCGAGTCCTGTAAATAAATCCATCTGATATAGTCGATAAAGGTGGAACTGGACTAAGCAGATATTTCATGACTTCTTTCATGTCTATTTTTCCCTTTTGCCGAATGATAGTCAAGTAAGTAAATAGATCGAATCAGCTTTCCCTACTATTTCGCTATCTCGATGTCAGAGTTCAATATGCTTATGGTACGTGCTGGTGCAAAGGGATCTACAGCCCAGTCCTTGCGGGTTTGACTAATTTTAACCACATCCTGTTCATCCAGTGTCATTATGATCAGACTCATGCTCATCGATATTGTTACCCGTCAGCTCATGGCATTAAAGAGCGACACTGGCTTTAACATATTCTGATAATATCCACCTATCGATAGCTCCCGTGTTTCGGCTGAATTTAACAATACCACCTCTGACCTTCATTACCCTGCTTGCTTTCTCTACTACATAGTCCAGTGGAACTTTGGCAAAATTGTTGGAAGCACCGAGTTGAGATGCAAATCCACTGTCTACCAAATATTGAAGCGCTGTTAGATTTGATATGGGCAGCTCAATCATTTGAGTATGGCAGATGCCTGCCATAGTTCTGTTGTCCAGAAGCAAACATGGACGACATTATTCTGCAAACGCTTTGCTGGTAGAGGATCCAGTTGGCTTCTCTGAATGATATATTAAGATTGAGTAACAAATCATACATATAGCAAAATGAGTCCCACAACTTGAACATTGACCCATGGTTGGCGTCACTGAAACCTCACCACAGTCTTGGAACATGAGTAAAACAGCCCGAATTGAGCAGAATCTTGAGAGGGATTTGTTCTGATATTTTCAAGAAAGATACTGTAACTCTTCGTTGCTTTATATGATTCTGTGTAACACTAATGTCTCTGAATGTTTGTGTTCTATGCAGGAAATGATCCTGAAAGCACATAGTTCCATTCTGATAATTGTTTCGTACAGATGTTTCCAAGACCTCGTGCATTTGTTGTAATGTTTACACTTAAGGACAACATCAAAAGGACCAGCTGCACCAATGCCCGATTCTATCATGAGATCTCTCAATCCAGCAATTTCAAATCGTGTACCAATTACAAACGCACTGTGCATTATGATATGAACACCTCCCCTGACATTAGCACCTCCCGTGCGTACAATTACTTTCAAACGTATTTCTTTCTTCATACATAGTGCTTCCACCGTTTGTAATATATTGCATGACCACTGACTACTAATATTAAATCATGATTTAGTGCTTTGCAGATTTTATCACTTCTGTAAAACATTGAGTAGATGACTGACATTTCTGTTGGTGGCAAGATGTCACTGGTATGTGTTCTACTAACTCTTTTTCAAGGATGACATCAGACGTATTATGGTTGAAGCTTTGCCCTTGGGGCAATTATTTCTTCACATGAAGGAGATGAAATTCCTATTACACCAGAAAACGCTGCAATATAAATGCAAAAGTCATGTCCCGCGAGTGTTGAATTTCTTTAACATCAAGAACAGATGTTGTTGCTGTATCTGGAACTCGTGTAGGAGGAATCCTTTTTTCACCATGGCAAAGCTGGATGCCACTTTGGAATGATTTACAGCAGCGCTGTTTTGCATGAGACATGGATAATTCATAAGTCTTTGGTACATTAAAATGATATTTCTGAATTATACACCCACTAGTGCAATGGACGGTGCCACCACTAGTAAGTGTCTCTTCATTGAATGCAATGGTAAGTGACACACATGGTGATAATGACTTCGGGACTAAATTCTTTGCACTGCTTTCTTTCTCTGGAATTGCTGTTGCTGCTTCTTTGATGATTTCATTATATACACCATGACCACATCCGTTCAACTCGTGTACAATTGTCGCGGTACATGTAACCTGCCTAACTGTCCAGGGTAATACTAAGCTCTTTGCCGTACCAATATTTCCATTTGCCGCACAAAATATGATCTTCTGTCCACGATTTAGGATCCTTCTGTATAGCACCTGACAAACTGCTAATATACCAGTCGGATTAACAGTGTTGCCAGTTGCTTTAGACATAATCCATACCAGTAATACAG
The DNA here is from genome assembly GCA_034401795.1 of Chaetoderma sp. LZ-2023a. Classification (NCBI taxonomy): domain Eukaryota; kingdom Metazoa; phylum Mollusca; class Caudofoveata; order Chaetodermatida; family Chaetodermatidae; genus Chaetoderma; species Chaetoderma sp. LZ-2023a. The sequence continues at coordinate 44,464 of JAVVLW010003668.1, forward strand.
CAATAGGCGCATGTTAATATTAGATTCACATATATTATCTGCTTTTGATGGCCACCCATTTGGCGATTCTGTGTTTAGAATGTACTCTCGTACACGTGTGCAGCCTTCCTATAGTTGTAAAGAAGCATCATCCACAATCTGTCCTAAGACACCTCACTCAATCACTCCACCAGTATCAACATGTATTGAATATATGATCTCTGATGCGGACACTATGTGAATATCAGATAATAAAAATTATTAATCTTAATGTAAAGGTATAGTCATTTAATAGTAATAACGTTATATTACCGATAACTGTCTTTTTATCAGCTGAAACCAGATTGTTGACGAACGTAACACTTTCAGGGGTGGTCTGGCAAATATGAATGTTTTCAATGAAATGCAATCCAAAGCAGCCCATTACAAGGGCAATTAGTGTTGGGAAGCTATTTCTACCGTATTTACTGAGAAAATGCTGAAATATTAAGCTTGAGTGCGTTTTTTACTAACATGACGTTGTGAATTTATGGGAAATGGCGGCCATTTTGAATTGAAGATGGCGGCCATAATGGACACTTTTTGAAAGTGGCAACACGTACTTTTGGGCTCCTCTAGGTATACACTTTCAAGTTCAACAATAAAACTTACGTCACGCAGGGTGTCCGCTAAGTCATATGCAGCCATATGACTAATAATTATTTTCCTTTTGAACAACATAGTTATTACAATCGAGAAATCATAATTTCTCAAAATTCTAAGCAGTCTTCTTCTTCTTCTTTTCGATCGCTGGTATCACACTTGGAGAGCCCTACTCAAGATGAAATCTGTGGTTTTCTGCAGTTCTTCGACAGGCCCATACAGCTTTTCAAGAAAAGAGGTTGACAGAGGCCAGATCTCTTCTCTCAGCAGCTGATACGTACTGCAGCATTGAAGTATGTGCTCTGTGGTCTGTTCTGCCTCTCCACAAGGACAAGCGGGCGATGTCGTAGGGTGGAACCGCCTGTACATGTGTTGGTTTAGTCTGTTGTGTCCAGTTCTGAGACGAAAAATGGTCACTTGCTCTGGCCTCGAGAGATGATGGTAGGCATCTTCTGATTGAGGTGTTCTATAGTGACTTGATGATAGTCTTCATCTCTGTATGGGTAACCATGTTTTCTGTCTGATTCTCTTCTGCACCCACCTTTGCCATCTTGTCTGCTTCCTCATTTCCTTGGACTCCACAGTGTGAGGGGATCCACTGCAATGCTATCCGAAAGCATTTGATGGTTTGTAGTGCTTCTTCAAGTTGTGGCAGCTTACCTTTGGTGATAGCCCCAAGGACAGAGCGGGCATCAGATAAAAAGACAATCTGTGCAATAGGGTCTGCTGTTCTGCTGATGGTATTAGCTGCATGAACCAGTGCTTCGACTTCAGCTCTGTAGTTTGTGCAATGTTTGCCTGTCGGTATTGCAGCTGGCTCATGTTGTCCGTTTGGATACTGCATGTGCAGTCCGGCACCTATGCTCCTAATTGCATCTTTGGCTGATCCATATGTGTAGATCGTTATCCATGTCTCCTGAGGGTACGTTTCTTCCAGCATGGCTAGGGCCAGGGCCTTCTTGCTCACATCACTGTGTTCATCTTTGGTTGTGAGCTGCGGTACTGTGGTGCGAATAGCTATGCTCTCTAGTTTGTTTTCCCAGGGTGGAGGATCAAGGGTGTGGTTTGGCTCTTCTATTTGTGCTGGCAACATTTCTTGGTGTTTTCTTTGAAGTGTTTTTGTCTCTTTCACAAAACTTGATCGTTTAAGTCTTCCTGATGACAGCTGTGCTTGCCGGATCTTCATCGGGTGGTTGTTGAACGATTTGAACTTTGCAGCTTGGATCAGTGCTTTGTATTCCCTTCCTTTGCTAAGTGGGAGGATGCCTGCTCTCTGCTCCATTTTTTCTATTGGTGTTGATCTCATTCCACCAGTGATGATGCGCAGTGCCTGGTTTTGTACTCTGTCGAGGTTCTGTTGATGAGATTCAGCTGCTGTCATCCATGACCTGGATCCATACTCAAGGTGTGGTCGTACGGCACCTAGGTAGATGGTTTTGAGGATCCTTTCACTGGCACCCCACTTTGTTCCTGCCAGCTTCCTCATGATGTTTAGCTTTCTTCTGGCCTTTGCCTCTGCGTTCTGGATGTGCTCCTTCCATGTGAATCTTCTGTCATAGGTGACTCCCAGGTATGTCTGCTGGTCCTCGTACTCGAGTGGAGTACCGCCCGGTGTCAGATTGCCAACCTTGGTTTTGGTGGACAGTGAGAATAGCATGGCTGATGATTTTTCTTTGTTGATGGTAATACACCTGCGATTGGCCCAAGCTGTAATTCTGTCCAAGGCGAGCTGCATTCTGTACGTGGCAGTCGTTGTGTACTCCTCGGTGCACCAGAGTGCGAGGTCATCTGCATAGAGGGCAGCTTGGATCCCAATGGGCAGCTCTGTTACAATGTCATTAATGAAGAGTATGAACAGAGTCGGTGATAATACTCCGCCTTGTGGCACCCCTTGTCTCAGCAATACATTCTGTCCAGATTGTCCATCCACCAGCATCCTAGCTCTGCGTTTATGTAGGTATGACTTGGTCCATCTGAACATGTTGCCACCGATGCCTGTGTGCCGGAGCTTCACGAGGAGGCCATCCTTCCACACCTTGTCAAATGCCTTCTGCAGATCGATAAAGACAGCTAGCATCACCTTCTTGGCTTGAAAAGTGTCCTCTATGACCAGTGAAAGATGTGCTGTTTGATCTTCTGTGCTCCTGTATCTTCTGAAGCCGGCCTGTTCTGAAACTATAATGTTCTCCGACTCCAGGTACCACTGCAACCGCTGATTGACGATGCGCTCCATGGTCTTGCATATGTAGCTTGTAGGACTGATAGGAAGGTAGCTCGGCACTTTCGACTTGTTCTACCCTTTTTTTAGAATAGGAGTCATTCTGGCTTCCTTCCAGCACCGAGGAACCTCTCCATTGGTCCAACTGAGATTAAAGATGTCTAGCAACTTGCGGAGAGATGCATTACCAAGGTGTTGGTTCATTTCATTCGTAATGCCACCTGGCCCGGGGGGTTTCTTCTTCTTCAATTGGCGGATAGCCTTCTTCAGTTCTCCTAAACTAATGTCAACTTTCATTGCATCGTAAGTGTTGGTGTCTGTTCTTTCCTTTTGCGCTTTTCTAACCTCTTTTTGATGCATTCGTGGTGTAGAAATGTTGCTTTCTTTTGCATATGCCTTCGCAAAGGCATCTGCAGCCATCTTTCCTGTCAGTGTTTGTCCATCTTCTTCAAGAGTAATCTGCTCTCCCCCGACACCCTCATCATTCAGTGCTTTAGTCAGTCTCCATAGCTTTGTGGTGTCTCTCTCTAAATTAAACCCTGCCGTCTTTTCCCTCCAGCTTCTTCTTTTGGCCTCCAGCTTGGTCTTTAGTTTGTTGTAGTGATTTTCATGACAGGGATTACCCTCTGCATCTTCGCTGGCCTTGTTTAGTTTATCATGTGCTGCTTGCAGTTCTGTTGTCCAGTAGGGCCAGTAGTTTTTCCTGAACCCTCGAGGAATCGCTTCGTTGGCAGCCTTGAGGATACTTGAATTAAATTCCTTGACCACATTGTTGATGTTTCTCCCTTCTTCTGCTATATTTTGGGTAAGCTCATTAGAACGAATGCCGAACAGACTCCAATTTCCCTTTTCGTAGTTCCACCTTGGATGTTGAGGTGAACTTGTCGAAATACCTTCACAAAGAGAGAGGAGGACTGGGCGGTGGTCACTTCCTCCTAACTGTGATCCGACCACTCTACTGAGGTTTCTGTGAATGGCTTCTGTACAAAATGCCAAGTCCGGCGTTGTTGTCGAGCGCCACCGGCACGAGTAGAAGGTAGGCTGATCTGTGGGATCATTGACAAGTAAAAGGTGCTTTTCATCTTGCCATGCTTCAATGTCTTCTCCTCGTTTATCAAGTGTTCTGTATCCCCAGCTCTGGGCCTGGCTATTAAAGTCTCCCGCAATGAGAAAGTGGCAGTCCGGGACCTGGATTGTGTCAATTCTAAGCAGTGATGCAGCTAAACTGTTGAATCAAGACAAACAAGCGCAATATCCCAGCGATTTCAGACCCCTACCTTCCCGTTTTGCCACACTTTCCAGAATTCTTCGTACATGACAAGTCTACTGTCCTACGCTTTCTTGCACACCGTAGCTGCAACGGTGTGCAGGCGTCTATGGGCGACTGTGGGAGTTTGAGGAAGCTTGCATATATTAGTGGTTCACTTTATTTACACTGTGGCCCTTCAAGGGCATATGAGGTGGCGTTCGCATGGCATTACAGGCATTTGAGCGTACGTGCTTGCGGAAATTTGCAGTTGGCATTAGGTGGGGCGTGTGGACATCTGTAGCCGTTTGCGGGCGTTTTCGGTGGGTAAGAATTGTGGGTATTTACTGGCATTTGCGGATGCGCACAATATTGCTAATTCTGGGTTTATTGTGCATTTTAGATAGGTTGCTGTATAGTGAGGACTATTAAGCAGAAGTGCATAACCCGTTACTCGCTAAATTCGGCCAAGAATTGCAAAACATGTCAAATATTCATTTGCTGGACAAGCTAAAGCGAAAATTGCTTTAGAAATCGTAATATTGGAACAGCTGGTTCGCTTACCAGGACAGTCTTTCCAGTGGTGAAATTGAAAATGGACATTCTTCAACACCACTGCAGAGCTCGGTTAATATTATTAGCGTGCAGTCACCAGTTAATGATGTGGAAGATACCGTTATCAATTACTTGTATAGGTAATGTATAATGCAACATATTAAATGATATGAACAGATGATATGGCTGTTCCGAATCGGTTAACTCCTATTTGAGATATAATGAACTGAAACGTCAAAGAGAACGTTATCATTAATGACATAGCTACTAGTGACAAGTATGCTATCGGTAGTGATGATATGATCAGTAATGATTGATGATTCAGATTATACGAATTAAGATAATAGATATGTTAGTGGTCCTACAGCATGTCTATCATGATTGATACGAAGCCGAAGAGATGTGTCAAGACACTGATCATGAACATGATGGTTATGCTACACAAATGGTATGGCGGTTGATGCCAGCATGTTGTTGTTGTTGATGTTGTTGTTGTTGTTGTTGTTGTTGTCGTCGTCGTTGATCTTGCTGCTGCTACCGCTGACGCCGCTATCGCCGTAGCCTCCACCGCTACTACTACTTTTTTTCTTTCTTTTTTTTAAAATCCGACGCTGACGCAGTCTGACAAACTTCACGCTGACGCAGTCGGACAAACTTCACGGAGGAACTCCTTTAAAAAGGCTTGCAAACCCCCAGAAAAAAACCTGGTGAACTAGTAAGCCTGATTAATATTACGCTAAAACAACAAATAAATAACATATCTAACTAACGATCATTAATACAATCTATAAATAACTTCCGCTTAAACGGTATAGATGCAAAACAAAAATCTGATACAGATCTGATAGCAAAACAAAACTTAACAAAGTCATTATTATTCAAGCCAGGTGTGGTAGTAGGTCCATGTGGGGAGTGCAATTGTCCAACAATTGAAAAGTGACTCGTCTATCAATGACAAAGAAGTCAATCAGTGGGCTGATTCGTTAAAGATCTGCGGGCGTAGTAACATTTGTTAATGTAGCTCATATAGTCGGCAGGAAAATTACAGAAACATAAATGGCGCTCTACTTTACATTTTCGCTTTACTTTATTGTAAGGTTTTGTAAATTACCCAGGAACAAATAACCCTATAAAACCCTGTGCAAGTTTCTAAAATTACCCAGGACCATTTTATAATTCAATGGCAACTTATTTTATTGATTGATTATTAAATTACCCCAGTCTGTTTATTTGTTAACATGAAATATTAAACATAACAATATCAAAATGCAGACTAAAATGAATTACAAGACACAGATTAATTAAAAGACACAGATAAAACAGGTGTAGTAATTGAATGATTTCCACTAGTGCAGCCTCATTTATTTTTACAGTTCCCAACTTTATTGAAACTATGTTTGTTTTGCACCATATGTCTTTGAATACATTTTCTTTACCGTACTATTTTAATCTAAAATATTGGCAAGGAATATGATTCAGCAGCAATGAACGAAATATTGCCTTTATTGCTCTAGTGTGATTGTCCATAGATGGATTTTTCGTCTGCGCACACCGATGTTTCCAAATAGCCCAAACACCTATGGTTAGCATTGTTATTCTTTCTTCTTCTTTTCGATCGCTGATCATACCGCCATTCCTGTAAGTGACTATCGACATGATCATAAGCGTTAAGTGCATGGATCCATGGTGTATTAGAGTGCACCGTGCGGCCTGGAACCTCCGTCTTCAGCACTCGAGGTTTCTGTCAGGGTTACCTCACCCTTACCTCCTTTAGTCACCTCTTACGACACGCAGAGGATACGGAAGGTGTATTCTAAGCCCCACCTACAGGGCAAGCATAGTTATTAAAATAATCTTATCAAACTTTGCGATATTTACACCACTTGATCCAAATTCTCTAAATAAGACTACATGTGATTCTAGAACAATGGATTTAGCTCCAAATTGTGCCAAGATTTGGCTGATATACTCCCAAAATGGTGACGATATTTGACATTCTGCAAATAAATGCTCAATTGTCTCCTCGCCTGTTTGACATAAGTAACACCTATCAGATGTCGTTATATTGCACTTGTATGTCAAGTGTCCCACCCAAAGCCGTCGATGAAGTACTCGCCACAATAAATCACGAGCCATATTTGGTATGTATGGAAAATGTAAGATTTTCCATACATTTTCCAACTGGATGGTTTATAGCTTGAGTCATCCCATCTCTTAATTGCTATGGGAGGTGTTACTTGTTTTCGTCTCATAACGTGGTACCATTCCTTGGATCTCATTTCGTATTTTAACATCTCATCATCAAGAACTAGTGCACGTTGTGGAGTGAAAATATTACGATTTACATTTGGCAGACGAAACCATTCAGTTGGTACAGCATGTTTTATTTTATTTAGTAGCCGCTGGACATCTATATGCCTTATATGTGTTTTTCTAGCTACTTCTTGCATTGAAATCCATCTACGTGTTTGGGGGTGTATCATATCAGACAAATGCCATTTTTGCAAAGGATGGTAGATAAAGTACTGCATTGTTATAACATATATTACTTTTGCCCCAACAATTGCTGTTCTATTACTTCCTTCCAGCAGGTAGGTGGAGGTATGTAGCTGTCAAATATCTCTAACTCCTTAACTTTTTGAACACATCTGGTATCATTTGGCTATTCGGAGGTGGCTTCTTTGAGGTAAAAACACACTCCGTCAAAAATGGTTCTACAATTCTCGCCACGAGAGCTCGTGAAACACATGCCCATGTCGCATCTGATGTAATAAGATCATTCACAAATTTTAGCTTTAAAGAAACACATTTTACTTTAGTATCAATTAAATCAAGTCCACCTTCTAACTTAGCATTATTGAGAACATGATGGGAAACTAAATGACTCTTTTCTTCCCATATCAATGACAATATCGACTTGTTAACCTCCTTTTCTACATGATTTCGCATGCATACAACATATGCTGTATACCATAGCCCAGATAATATCAAGATGTTGACAACAAACACTCTACCAAAAATTGAAAGATGACGACGCTTTCAATTTGCTAATATTCTCTTAAGCTTAGATACTCGTTCATCCCAATTTTGTGTTGCATTCGGTTTCCTGCTAAAATAGATGCCTAAAATCTTAATGGTATCATTAGACCAGTTTATTTCAAGTGGCTGGTCATTCCGCTCTTTCCATGGTCCCAAAAATAATTCTTTGGCTTTTCTTTTATTGATTTTCAAACCAGACGCATTTTGCAACTTTTCTAGTACTTGGTTTAAAATTGTAAAGTCATTGCTTGAACTAGCAAACGCAGTTGTGTCATCAGCATATTGTGACAGCTTAAATGGGCTTTCTATGCCACGAATACATATGCCTTGAAAGTTTTTATTGTGCTCCCAATGCTATGCCAAGGGATTCCATCACAATAACACATAATAATGGCGATAGGGAATACCCCTGTCTAACACCACGTTCTAAGACAAGCTCGCTGGATAATTGATTGTTCACTAAATAGTTACTGTTGATATCCGTCTATAAAACCTTAAACCATTTAATAAAGTGTGTGCCTAACCCAAATGATTGCAAAGAATTAAAAAGAAAATTCCATTCCACACGGTCAAATGCTTTTTCGTTGTTCAAGGCAATCACAGCTGAAGGGATGTCATCCTTCTCAACCAATTGTATACGGTCGCTTATTAACATGGTATTGGTTAAAATTGTCCTCCTAGGTACAGCACGTGTCTGCTCTGTTCCAATAATTTCTCCTAAAATACTACCAAGTTACAAGGCTAGTGCTCTGGACATTATTTTGTAGTCTACACATAGTAGAGAAATTGGTCTGTAATTCTGAATTAGACATCTGTCATCTCCTTTATATATTAGCCTTACGTATGCCCTAGCCATACTTGGTGGTAAATGGCCCTTGTCAAAAATTTCAGCTACTAACTCTTCCATTATTGGACCTACAAGGCGACAAAAGGTTTGGTAAAATTCAACTGGAAGGCCATCACACCCAGGTGCTTTTTCTAGTTGCATACCTTTAAGGGATTTAGTTAAATCTTATAGTGTTAAGGGTTGATCACAGAATTCACTGCTTGTGTCTGACACTTTTTTTGTCTATATTTGCTAGCAAATCCAATTTTGCATCTTCATCGATTCCCTCTGACTAGTACAATGACTCATAGTAATTGCATACAATAGTACTCATTTCATTGTTGGTAAAGATGGTTGAACCATCCGGCATGTTTAATGAGCACATCACCGTATCTATTGCCCGTGCTTTTTCTAATGTGCAAAAATATCGGGTTGGCTTTTCCCCTTCTGCATACATCTGGGCTCTTGCTCTAATTTTTGCACCCTCAAACTCATATTGTTCTATATCTCTTATTTTACTTTTAATTTTAACCAGTAATTCATAATAATTATCTTCATCATTATTTATTTTAGCATTAATTTTCATCAGTGATCGATGAAGTGTTTTCTTGCATTTGCGTATTTCCCGTGCTTTTCTAATAGCATACTGTCGGGAAACATACTTTAAATCCAGTTGTACATCCTCCCACCATTGCAATGTGCGCTTGCGTTTGCGTATTTCCTGTGCTTTTCTAATAGCATACTGTCGGGAAACATACTTTAAATCCAGTTTTACATCCTCCCACCATTGCAATGTGCTCTTATATGATGCCTTCCTTATTAATCCAATGCTGCCAACAACTCTGTATATTATTCTTATAAAATTCTTCTCCCAACAGTGTTGTGTTTAATTTCCAAAAACCAACCCCTTTCGTTACCCAGTCAGCATTGACAACGGTTACACAAACCATATTGTCATCTGCGAATGCGACTGGCTTAATATTAACATCTCTCCAGTACCCTGTCAACAAGCTAGTCACATAAATTATGTCGCTCCCTGAACCAACTTTACAATCTGCCGAAAAACATGAAAGATCTTTACCGTGAGGTTTTGATATTCTATAGGTGTCAACTAAATTTTCATTATCACATATTTGTTTTAAGAGTCTATGTGATGTATCAGTATAAGTAGAAGTTGCATTCCTGTCATGTTCTTTATCTACGACACAATTAAAGTCGCTACCCATTACTAAGTCCTCAGTGATGTTATCTAGTGCTGTTGTAGACATCGCATTAAAATAATTACGGCGTAGTTGATGGAGATGCAGGTGCATATATACACAGCAACGTGAAACGTGTTTGTTGCATATCTATTGTGACTCTCACCCACCGACCATTTGCGTCTGATACTGAAGGGATTATATTTCCATAGGCTGAACAACGAGGGAGTATACGAATTGCTACGCTAGCACTATTATCTTGAGATAATAAATAGAATATTCTGGATCCAGAAATCTTTTCTAAATTATCGTATAATTCTGACGTCTGAATCTTTGTTTCCTGTATCAAAGCAATGTCACTCTGCTCATTTTTTAGAGTCTCTAGTAGGTGATGCTGCTTTATGTCACTGTTTAAGCCTCTACAATTGAGTGCACAAATTAGCATAAAAAGTAATAAAATGATGTGTACAACCGCCATTATTAATCTAACTAGATTTTGTTTTTTTCAGCCATCGCTTAGACCATTTACCTATTTTAGTCTCAAACGCTGTACTACTTAGTTAAACCTTTTTCAAATGCTTATATTTTAATATATCTGAATCATGACGCAGATGCCTATATTTAACCCCTTTTGCCATGGCATATGGAACTAACACCTCTCCTGCCTCTGACCTGTACATGACCATTTCATCAGGTGATTTAGAACTCTGTGTTTGAATGTATATATCGGATTCAGCCACTGACATAGTATCGTCTTCTATATCACTTTCCTCTATTTCTGACTTAGAACTGTCTCCATCTTTCTGTCGCTTTGTTCCACTTAATCTATCCGAGACACCAATTACTTTCTCTATATTATTTAAATCGTCTAGATTGAGTGTACTCGGTGGAAAATCACAGTTAGTTTCAGTATTTTGCGACCTGAATTTTACTTGTCCTAAATTAAAACTTTCTTCCAGAGGGTATTGATCACCATCTTCAACTTGTGTGGAATTAACCTCTCTGACATCAGACTTGGATTGACGTGTTACTGGAGTAAGACTTAGCCCCTCATCTAGAACCTCTATTCCATTGCCTGCAACTACAGCGATTTGAATCTTAGTTTTTTCACCATGCTTCTCATTAACATAGACGTCAGCTACAATCTCAGCAACTACTGGCTCTATGCCATTTTCTTTAGAAACATGCTTCTCATTAACATGGATTTCAGCTACAATCTCAGCAACTACCGGTTCTATGACATTTTCTTTAGAAACAACTTGCTCTGCACTTTTATCAGCACCCTTTTTGACAGATTTGTTCTGCGGGCATCGCCACTTAAAATGATCTGATGACCCACAAACTAGACATTTGATTTTGTTATGGTAATCTTCTGCAAGATGTTCTGTGCTTAAGCAGATTCTACATTCTTTGATTTGCCCCTTGTACCATAATGGCAAGATAAATCGACCATCCACCGTGACCTTACTTGGGAGAGGTTTTCTACCTTTTCGAACCAAATTCTTCCGATGCCGTTTTCTAAGGTTCGATCAAATTGATATGGTTTTGTGTTCTACTTTTTCTACTTTGCCATACTCGATCAGTTCATTGATAACCCGTTCATCTGAGATCTCTAACGGAACCGTCATCTTAACTAATAGACGATCAGATTCTATTTCCTCCACATTACACACCTCGCCCTTCACGACAAGGACGTCGTCGAGCAACTTTTCCTTCACACTGTCATTAACCACGGTGACATTCCATACAGGGGCCGTATTCACGAAGAGTGCGTAACTTACGTACACGCCTAAGTTACGCACCTATTTACGCCCCCTACTTATTCCGTATTCACGAAGGGGTGCCTAACTTACGTCAAAAAGCGTAAGTTAGTCGCGGAGCTCTCTAGAGTTTTGAGGCTCGAATCAGCTGTTCACGCACGCCGCTTATGACGCGAACGAGGTCACAGCTGTCAAACCTTTCTGTAGACCGCCGAGAAAGTATCACAACATTACTTTTTCCCAATCCCCGTTGACAACATATATCTAGAACTGTATAAATATTAACATTATTTTCTAAATTAACGATTGAATATTTTTATATACTTGTCATAGACTATTTAGCAAGCAATATTTGGAAATAAGAAAACACGAAATTAGGATTACGTTATTAATATAGGTGTTGCGAGTGTACAAACCACTTGGTTGGGCAGACTGCGCAATTTGGAGACTATTTCACGGAAATACTGGTCGGCCAGCATTTCCGATAAATAGTCCGCTATATATATGTGGATTAGCAAGTCCATACGCCCCCCCACCCCCCCCCCCCCCCCACCCACCCCCCCCCCCCACCCCCACCCACCCCCACCCCACCCCCCCACAAGCTTGTAGAGGGCGAATGGATGGGCAAGGCAGTGACTATATGCGGGATGGTCCGATAAGTGTACACACTGTCTTTGATGGATTTAGTATTTAATAAATATTCTGCTGAATGTTCAATGAACCATGAAAAGTAAACAACGGTAGGTCGCGTTGACCTATTTTTTATACACCGTACACCTCCTCTCTAAGATGCATCCACATATCAAGTTTAGTTCCCGTATACCAACAACTCTTGAAGCTACAGCCACTGACTGGACAAACATTTTTCTGTAATGTTCAGTAAACCGTGAAAAGTAGATCAAAATTAGGTCATGCTGACCTACTTTTCACACTGCACATCGTCTGCATAAGATGTATCCACATACCAAGTTTCATGGTCGTACATATAAGTCTTGAACCTATGACCCGGACAAGCTTGTAGAGGGCGAATGGATGGGCAAGGCAGTGACTATATGCGGGATGGTCCGATAAGTGTCCGAACTGTCTTTGATGGATTTACTATTTAATAAATATTCTGCTGAATAGGAATCAACAGCACCAAGTGAAATTAGCTTCAAACTATTCAACAGCGTATCTGTATATAAACTTTGGAACTGGGATTCTGAAAATCGAGGGTTCACAGTATATTAATTGATCCAACACGCACAAAGCATGGGCGGAGCTTAGCCATAGATGTGTGGATCAAAGCTAGCATTAGATCCTTCTATTGCTTTAAAAGCTCAGTTTATCTCACTTCTGACTGATTGGAAACAGTATCCAATCAAATTAACAACAGGTCTGTGACGCGCACCTGGACCATTAGCATTTTAACTACCATATTTGCATTTAAATAGGCACGATGGATAATTTTCGAAAAAAACAAGATGGTCAAAAGATGAATTGACCAAACAAAATTATCGTTTGATATGTTGAAGCATTCAGCCCAAGTTTCATTGAAATTGGGGCATTAATTAAGGAGTAACGTTTTAACCATTACCACTCTGATGTCAATATTCAATTTTTTAATATGTTAATAGCAATGAAACTGGTGTACATTTTTCAACAATTTTGGTGGATTATGTTTCTGTCTATGATAACACCAATTTTGTTGAAAAATGAACACCAAATGTTGACATCAGAGTGGTAAGGGTTAAAGGGTTTTGGAACATTTTCAAACAATCCAAGATGTCAGCCAAAAATACCAACTAAAAATTAGTTCTAGATTCTACACCTATAGAATACTTCCAGCCAAATTTGCATAAAATCCACGCAGTAGTTGAGGAGATATATGTATTTACTTGTTCTGGTAACATTTTCATAAAATCTGATTCTCACCCCAAAACTAGGCCACGCTAAATTCTGAATAGACGATTTAAGACTCCTAGAAGGAGCCTACCACGACAGGGTCATTCTGGACAAATTTTGTTGAAATCTGTCAAGCAGCTCAGGAGAAAAAGTGTTTTGACAATTTCCAGTACATTGTTCATAAAATCTAAGATTTTCACCAACAGAATTGACCAACCACAATTCGGAATAAAATTTAAATAAAACATACTTTGCTAGGGTCTGTCCAGCCAACAAGGGTTGAAATCCGCCGAGCGGTAAATGAGTATTGTTTTGACAATTTTCGGTACATTTTTCATAAAATCAAAGATTTTAACCCAAAAAATTGACCAGTCAAAATTCTGTATACTAGTTGTTAAGCGTACACCCCTATGGTCCTTGCTGCCAAATTAGGTTGAAATCCGCCAAGCCAATCTGACAGACAGGGGCGCCATGACATAAATTCACTTGGCTTTTCAGGCCAGGTGAGCTAATAATAAGATGTATATGCACATAGCAGCTCATCTGTCCAGCAATTGGTTAATGAGGAGTTTAAAGAAAATGTTGCCAGACAAATGGACGATAGACAGTCGCCATGGCATACGGTCACATGGCCTAAGGCCAGGTGAGCTAGTAATAAGATGAGGGTACATAGCAGCTCATCTGCCCGCCTTGAGACTGGAATTTCAGGGTTAACCCGTTAACACTCAAGGTGCGCAGAGACAGTCATTTCAGTGATAAATTTTCAAAAATAATCTCCTGGGCTGCATACGTGGGCACTTTGTATGAGAAAATTAAAAAAAATGTAAATGACATCTGCAGTGGTCTTGAGAAAGATAATATTTTACATAATTTACCAGTGCAATGAATGAATTGATAAGCAATCCAGTCATTCCAGTGATAATTTTTACGAGCTAATCATCTCATAACCTGTAAATTGACATGGAGTAAGAATAAATTCAATTTTTTCCCAACCCCGACTACTAAATATTCAAACAGTTGAACAGGTAACCATAAATTTGCTTAAAAGAATCAAATTCCATCTCACACGGGAATATGTACTAAAGCTATCCAGATATTCCAGCATAGAGCAATATTTTGACTAATTTTAAGTAACTGAAACAATCTGGACTGTGGTCTGATCCCACATATGGTTTTGCTGTCTACAATAGAAGCTGACAAATGTCCAGATTTGTTCAACAGAATACTCTGTCTGAAGACAGGAGAATGTATGCACGCATAAATAGAATTATATTTATTTTTATACCATCCTGCATTTTTAAGTTATCCATACAACAGACCATTTTTACTAATCTTAACTCTCAAGCAAACATATGTAATGCTAAAAAGGCAGATAACTCTAGTGGACAGATATATTGGCATATAAGCAGGTTTGCCACAAAGTAGATATATTAGCATAACAAATTTGACACTATTCCATAGATGGTCTCCGGGAACACAAGCAAAGTGTAATTTCTATTTCTTATCTGCTAAAACAACCTTTTAGACCATCAACAAACTGTAAAATCTGTCACTATTTTTATGGAGGATCCAATGGAAGAATTGAAAATTGGTTTAGCTCATTGAAGGTGAGATCTAATGACATTTTTAACATTTTAATGGTTAAGATTTGTCATGAAAATTTAAATCTTTGCTTAGTAATTGTCCATTGGCAGGTCAAGAGATTTACAATTTCTTTTACATGAGTGGCTCAATTACTGGCAGTGGGTCTGTAATTCCAGCAGTATAAATTAAAAATATCAAGTTTTCTCTTGGTCTCCAAATGGGTATTTGCCAAGACAACTACACAGGCCGGTTTTGTCCGGGTTGAACATTAAAGAGTTAACAAATTACTGGCTGCTATTCAAATCTTTTTCGGAGCATTCAACAGGTTCCAACCAGTAACGCTTTAATGGTCAGCATTTGTCAAGAATATTTTATTTTTGCTTAGAGAATGTCCATTTGCCAACAAGTCTATTTTTGAAATTTACTCGTGGAATGACTGTCTCATGTATTGGACCAATCAACCAGTCTAGTGGTAATCTTTAAAAGATAAATAGCATTGACCCCGTCCTGCAAATGCAGACCTTTCCCTGGGAATTTCAGCCAAACCAGCCTCTGCACTCTGCAGTATGCTTGAATCAGTTGAATGTCCATAAATTTGCAAACCAAGAGACTGTTTCTGAAAATTCACCACTGGAATGGCTAGCTCGATAAGCAAGCCAGCCATTCCAGTGATACATTTTCAAAAATACATCTTGGCCTGCAAATGGTCATTAAATAAGCTTAAATTATTTGATATTTTGACCTAATTTAGACATTGAAGGGTTAAGTTGCTTAAATCCTTGAAATCATAACGTAAATCACTAGGTGCTAAAGCTGAAAAATAAGCAACTATCATGACTATTATATACTTACTTTATTACTTTCATTTAACAAAATTCACATTTACAGTAGCATTTATGTTTAAAACACATAGAATGCAGTACATACATGTATTTATCATCTGTGTTGAATGAAAATTGATTAGGCTGTCATGGCTGTGTTAATGGTGTGATCTGATAAGTGTCTTGTACATTATCATCCATATCAATATGCATGTGGCTCTGTCTGTCTACACATAGAGTACCTATCTTTTCAGTTTATCATATCATGATTTCCTGAGAACACACACTGATTTGACATAGTCTGCAGATTTCTACATTGAGAATGCTTCTTGGAAATTTGGTAATCTGAGAAGGCACATGTATTCATTGTAATTGACACAGTCTTTTAAAAGTGCTGATCTTTCTAAATCATGAACAATTGTTCAGTCCATCTTGCATCTCATCATGCTCATTGTAACACTGAGTCTGCTTCAGTAGGCTTTGGCTCATAATGGCACCTGCAAAATAAAAGATAGTTGTTTTGAATGGTCAAGTCAATCAGAAACTGCCTTTGTAGTGGTCCTGAGAAATACCTATGCATGTCAAGAGGATATTTTTGAAAATTTACCATTGGAATGGCTGGCTCAATAACAGAGCCAGTCAGTCCAGTGCACTATTTTCTAATTTATACTAGTCTCTTTCAAATAACTTTTACCACTCTGAAGTCAATATTCTATCATTTGCCATGTCACTAGCAAAGAAACTGCTGTAGGCTACAGCAACATATTCAATCAAATTTGTTGAAAAATTAAGCACCATTTTTTAATTTAATTTGAAAACTATAAATTTTGACATCAGAGGGGTAAAGGTTAATCTTGTTCTGCAAGGTGCAAATCGGCATTCAATAATCACACTTTCTGATTTTCAAAACCATTCTTGAACATTAATGATTAACCCTTTAAGACTTAAATTTCTTCAAGAAAATAAAAGATTTCAAGAAAATTTAAATTTTCTCAAAGAAAATGTCAATTTGCAGACCTAAAGAATTATTTTGAAGATTTACCACTGGAATGATTGGCTTGGTTATTGAGCCAGTCATTTCACTTGTAAATTTTCTAAAATTACTTTCACTTGATCTGCAAATTGGCATTTCTCAAGACCACTGCAGACACCATTTTGCGCTGATATGTGTGTTAAAGAGTTAAGCTGTTGAATAATTTAATTTAGCTGGAAACCTGAGTGATATAATTTGTATCAAAATATTTAAATTAATAAGATTATTTTGAATATTTTGAGGCTAAATTCCCCTGGAAACTGTTGCTTTCTAACATGTCCAAGAAGTTTCCTATGTGGCCAAATCCTCCCATAACATTCAACAATTTACCTACATGTATACTAATTACTTTAAAGTTTAGAGACGGTGATGAGGCATGCCAGCAATGACAAATTTAGCGAGACAATACCAGTCATGTCAGTAAGGATACTCATTCCATATAAAATCATGCATTTATATGGATCTTATGTTTTTCAGCTGTTATTAATTCATCATAAATCTCTTGAAACAATATTAGAAATTAGAAAACTGTTTGACATGCCTTTATTGTTGAAACATTGAAGCAACAGATTGCAAAGTATCAACACCTAAATAAAAGATATTCCACAGGATACACAGGAGGGTCAGGAGCACCTAATTATGAATCAAAGAATTAGGCAATTTTGTTTTCAATTGTCTATATTTCAATTTCACTCACTATTTAGCTGTCAGTTTGAATTGCATTCAACTGACTTCATTCCAAGTAGGGGT
Organism: Chaetoderma sp. LZ-2023a; assembly: GCA_034401795.1. Lineage (NCBI taxonomy): Eukaryota > Metazoa > Mollusca > Caudofoveata > Chaetodermatida > Chaetodermatidae > Chaetoderma > Chaetoderma sp. LZ-2023a. The sequence continues at coordinate 62,000 of JAVVLW010003668.1, forward strand.
CATTGACAGATTGAGCTCGGGGCTGAATTAGAACTGTTGTGGAACAAATGTGTATGCCTCCATCATATATTTGAACCTGCTACATCTAAAGCTAACTAGAAGTAAGACAGCCTATTTCGGAACCTTTCAGTCGTAAATTTTCAAAAGGTAATCTCATATGCAAACAGACATATTTTCTTTCAATAAAAATGAAATTTTCTTGAAGTAATTTAAGCATTAAAGGGTTATGCATAGGCTCATAATGTCTAATTGACATAACCAGCACATAAGCATACATTCTATACTTTTATAGGTCATGGAACGGCATGTAAAAGTCATAGAACTTCACAGTGACCTAGATGATACCTGTAAATGAGAAACCTTTGAAATCTAGATGCGATCAGATAGCATCTCATGCATTTTATCTTTGTCATAGAAATTAAATTGTTATAGCTCAATAGCATAATTTTTCACAGTAATGTTTTTGTGATTTTCATGACTTTTCCATGGCCTAGGGTAGGAATGGTGATGTTGGGTGGGGGCAAGGGGGGGGGGTAGCCCACCCAGGGTTTGCCTCTCCCATAGTATCCCCATAGCGACCACCTAGGTTGTTCGCCCCACCCATATTTCAGCACACGCACCCGGGTCCAAGTACCTTCCTAAGTTCCCACACCCTGATCAGTCTAAATGAGAAGCAAGCAATTCAATGAAATGAAGATGTTATTGAATGCTCACATGGTCAAACACCATAGCAAACATTATTCTTCTATGATCGATTAACTTTGAGTCCATTTCGGAAGCTTGAGTTCGCTTCATAGCAAACTTACAAAGGGCAAGCCTCAGCAACAGCTGACAACGGGCAATATGAAAGTATGAAAACAGGTGATGTAGCTTGAATATTGTCAGTCGTTTATTATCTACACACCTTTCTGCACTTTTCCGAAAGCCCTTTGTTAGTGTTAGTTGCACAGTTGTCCAAAACGTGTAAAATCCTCAGAGGAAATTATTAGAGATAACTATAGAGACTTGAAAATAACGTGTTTTCGTTAATCATGTAACAAGTTTTCGTTAATCTCGCAGAATCTCGCAAGTGCTCGCTACTGTAAACCGGACTTTGAACGAGAATTTCGGAACTTACGCACTTTCGCCTAACTTAGGCGTGGGTGTTAGGTGGCGTAAGTTACGACAAGATTTAGGCACCCGCGTAAGATACGCACCTTTCGTGAATACGGATTTACGTACAAGTTTGGACTTATGTATAGTTTGCACACATTTTTTGACGTAAGTACCCTTCGTGAATACGGGCCCTGATTTGGGAACGTTAATGAGACCTTGAAGGACCCGTGGGCCTGCTCTAACTACGTCCTTCAACCCATGATACACCGCGATTGCCGAAACACCCCAAGCCTTTGTCGTGATTTTAAGACTCATGATACGCTTATAGGAGGTTGTCATGGTGTTTTTAAAAAAAAGAGGAAAACCATACTACTACAATATATAATGGGAAATAATACAAATGTATAATACCAAGACGTCGTGGAAAGAGCTAAACACTAAATAAATATTGTCCCCTTTTGAAACCCTGACGTCTACCAACAAATATACGAATAGATAGTACAGTCGTATATTTGTTAGTTTGAACCACTTAGTAAGTGGTTCACTGACCTCTAACCGATTAAAGTGGTTTCCTAAAGTATACTAACAAATATGTGAATAGATAGTACAGTCATATATGTGCTAGTCTGTTCGAGTTGACCAGGGACAGCCAACTGACTATAAAGATTTATATAATCAAAGAACTAGCCTTACAAATGAAAAAGGAATCAAATCTACTCACTCAAGCGATCTTGCCAAATATAATGAGCTCGCCAACGAACTATCGAAATGCACACTGGCGCGGGGAGAAATGTATTGCATTGACCACAGTAAGAGGAGACCTATTAAATGGCGGAAACCCCCAGCTAAGAGGAGTGCCTTTAGAAAATGGAGACACAAAATCCGCTCCAGCAAAGACAAAAATTTACAAATTAGACATAAAGTTTGAAAGGAAATACTAATACGAAATATATGTACAAAATGTATCGACAAAATCGCGCTAGAAACTAGCAAATTCGGGCAGCAATTGCAGAGCTCAATAAACTCGTGTATTTACTTCGACCACTACTGCTGCTGCTGCTGCTGGTGCTGCTGCTTCTGATGCTGCTGCTGCTGTTGCTGCTGCTGCTGCTGCTACTACTACTACTACTACTACTTCTTATTCTACTACTACTACTACTACTACTACTACTACTACTACTACTACTACCAACTGTAGGGCAAAAATAAGGCAATGGCTATTTATGAAGAAGTATCATATGCTGAGAAAGGTGAACAAACAAATAAGAAAATTCATAGATGAAGATGGTTAGTGCAATAAGGAGGCTGTTGCTGCAGCTTTACGAACATGACGGTTCATGTTAGATTTTGTCAATGACTGCTTTGACTGACGGGAACCCGGCTTTAGATGACTGCGATGCTTCTACGGAAATGGGTGGAAGTGAAACTGCTGAGGAGCCATAGTGCTTATTATTGTACATCTTGATCTTTAATCAAACCCTTCGATGTGCTAGCCTGTTAATAATACAATATCGGAAGCCGATCTCACCCCCAATAGCTGACGTCATAATCACGTGTTAGCTGCCGTCAATATCAAAATTACGCTGGTCTGTTACGAAATTCTATCACTTTGGTGAAGTTACAGCTTAATATCATTATTTTGAATAATTTGAAACTAATTTGACTGAGAGCTGTTGCGGATATATGATGTAATATATGGCAGCAACAACTCGCAGTCAAATTAGTTTCCAAATGTCAAACAGCAAACCTATATAGTTATCTAGAAATTCAGAGCCCAAGTTGTTACAATTGATTGAAAACACCTACAAAGTGGGCAGTTGTTAGCTAGAAATTGACTGGGTAAAGACAGAAATGGATGCCTCTATCGAATGTTGAGTGATAATCACCTCTTCAGTCTTAACATCTATAACTGATTCAAACATTAGCCTATGGATCTTTCCAGTTTTTAGCTATGCCCCGCCCATCTCTAGCCAAGCTTCACTCAGACCCCCGCTTGTTTTGGGATCAATCGATCCCTGAACTCCCTGACTATCAATTTCCAGAAAACTATACAGATAAGTTGTCGAATATTTTTGAAACTAATTTGACTGGATGCTGTTGTTATTGCAGCAACAGCGCCCAATCAAATTAGTTTCAAAATATCCAACAGCGTCATTATTAAATACTAAAAGCATACAATTCGTACAACAACGCTTAGTCCGTAGCACCCAGTCAAATTAGTTTCAAAATATTCAACAACATCATTATTAAATAGTAAAAATATACAATTCGTACAACAAGGCTTAGTCCGTCACCAATTACGCGTTCGTACTTATCTACGTCATCCTACGTCACGTAGTTGATTTTATATATATCCTTCAATGAGCAAAGTAAGCCGACACAGAGTGAAACTGTATATTACTCTATCTTGCATTAGACGAGTAATAGTTACCGCATTTTGTGGCCCACTCTTATGATAGAGTACTGTATGTATCATCACCTAGTTCATTAGGGTTCAGAGACGTGCATATATTATTAATTTGCATGTCTTATAACAAACGTATTTAACTGCACTCCTAAAAGGAATTAAAATGTGTTGGTCAAAGCATCACAATTGTCAAACCTAAATGGATGGCCATTTGATATACTGTAGTAATTAAACTATAATAATAGAAAGAATGAGTAAAATATCTGGACAAACAAAAATACGTTTTGTTATTAACATAAACAATAGTTAATTGATACAATTTTGTAGAGAAGTCAAAATTTGTTTGTTTGCTAACGTTTTGTTAAGGCACAATCGGATCACATGATGATATTTATATGCAAATATACACATATTTAATTCCTGCAATCAATTTCGTTTTGAAAAATGTGGATAAAATACAATGACATAAATTAATAATGCATACATCTAAATACCCGTGTCTACAGTCATAGCATCGAATCGTTGAAGCTAAGGTTTGGCAAATACTTGGGCTTAATATTATTAATCACAGGATCAGCTAAATCAAACTGGTCACCCCTTTTTTAAAATATGCCTAATTATTAATTAGTTACTTTGTAGTGTAAGACAAACCAGTAAAATAACTGAGAATGATCACGTTAATTCAACAATTTAATGTAATAACGAGTTTCAAAAAAGTCCATGCAAAGTTGTCAATAAAAATTATCAGCAGTTGGAACATCAACACAATCTAACCTATATAACGCCGTTCTTTGTACCAGCTTATCCAAAATGGCATTTTCTATGGCAACATATGATCATTAATCATTATACAAAACAGTTTTGACTTACTAAATACGCAATGCCCAGGGATTAAAATTTACTTACGTGTTTGTTGCTGAGAATTTCGGTGGGAGAAATCTGACCAGTATCGCCAATGTTCCTGAAGAACTAGACAATGGATAGATGCGATATGTCAATCAAGTACATCATGCACCTCATAATCAAGTATATCACATATAGGCTGACGTTGTGATCAAAATTAGCAATGAACGGTTATATCTAGGTCCATCATGGACATTGACTAGTTCGGCAAGTGTACGAATTGTATGTCTTTTCTATGTAATAAACATTCTGGTAACAAATTGTGAAACTAATTTAACTGGCTGCTGTTGCTGTCATAGACAGCACTATACAAGATGTGTAATACATCGCCGCTTTTATAATGCTAATACTAATACTAATACAAATCCTAATACATTCCCAGAACATTTTCCATGTTTAAAATATTCTTTAAATGTTGTTAATGTTAACTTAAATCAGGCTTTTCAAACCTTTTCAACAACCAACAGGGGTAGATCACTGACCATAGTATGTTCTATCTTGGCTACTGACCTCAAGAGTGTGTTGCATTTGTAGGAGCTCATCATGTGAGGTCGATATCTTGGAGCTAATCCATTCAGTGTATCATTGTAAAACTAGCTGCGTGTGATCGTAGCATCCGATATGTATGATTATTCTTTCCGCTATACGCTGACATCTAGCTAAGCGATTTATTTGCTGCTACACTATCTACGCCTTGTGGAAGCGCATTGACATAATCTAAGGCCGTGTTCTCACTAGAGACTTAATCCAGAATAACGCGATACCGAAGTATAACGTTAGTCCTGATTAACTCTCTAGTAAGAACACGGCCTAATTTAGAAATAAGCAGGTCATTCTTATGACTGTATTTTAGAGATAGCGAGGTAAGACCACTACCCCACATGATGATGCAGAACTAGTCACGACTATTAAAGGGTACGGAAAGACCTTTGGGGTCTTAGCGTGACTGCAGTGGAGAAATCCAGTTCTAGCTATGCCCCGCCCATCTTTAGCTAATCTCAACCCACACGTTGACGGTGTTGGAATCGATCCCTGCACTCCCTAACTATCAATTTTCATAAAACTATACGGCTAAGCCGTTGACTATTTTGAAACTAAGGCAGTAACAGCGCCCAGTCAATTTAGTTTCAAAATATTCAATCGCATGTTTATTAAATAGTAAAGACATACAATTCGTACAACAACGCTTAGTCCGTCATCAATTAAGCCTTCGTGACGGACTTAGTCATTCATGGCGTGATTGATTATGACGTCATCCTACACGTCGCGTAGTTGATTATGACGTCATATGATTGATGGATAAACTGGAAACCGCCATTGCGTATAACGATACAGACTGTTTTTGGAAAGTGAACCGTGGTTATTATGTTCTGCATAGATACAGGCTAATATCGGAGAGTTTACCCTGACTAGTCTATGCTACACGGCTGGATAATTGAGAGCGTAAACACGATGATGGAGAGCGTATCGTCCCTACATATATCGCTGCATATATAATGAGACGATCATTGGAACAATTCTATATTCTAAAGCCGAAGAAATTAATAAGTAAATGCCTGATTTAGAACTGTCGAGCGGTGCTAAATAAATGACTCATGTTTACGAAAGCACGTGGCGATCATTTTATAAAGCTCAACTCTAAGACGCCGTCCACTGAGAATGTACAGAAAAAAGTTGACTGCATTATTAGCACTGGTTAGGAGCATATTTGCCCATACTGCTAGTGACCTCCATGCGTATGTATTAGGTCCGATGCTGTCTATTGCTACCCAATTGACCCCACCCATCAAAATAAGAACACGATTTGGGGAAATGCATATAATAGTTGTTATGGATACTGCTAAAAGTGTCAGAGTTATGGACCGGTTCTGACGTTTGATCTCGTCCGTCACCGCGACTTCAATTGTTTCATTGCTTATCGTTTTTCTCAGATTAACAATAATTGCGATGTTGCTTACGCATAAAGATATCAAGGGAATGATGGCGAAAGCTATGCCATCAACCACCATCCAATGTTTAAATAACGTTTCATATTTGAGCTTAACGAAACAACTAAAACTTATTGAAACCTTCCTCTCTTCATACATGAACGTATGAACTATGCAAATCAGGACATCCACGATGACAAGAATGACGATGTATCGACGAGCGTTAGATATTGTACACACCCGGGCTGCTTTCATAGGAAAACACACAGCAACAACACGCTCTGATGTTAACAGCATGACTAACCATATTGGCGTGCACTGCAATAAGTATGTAGCAGTCATTTGAATGGTGCATCCAGTGTTCGTGAACGATGTACCGACAGGCAGAATTCGCATCAATTTGCTGAAAGTGCTCACAAGTAGAGCAAGAGAATCGAGTACAGCTAGTACCATCATAATCAAGATCGCTGATGTTAAAGGTTTTATTCGCCTCAGAACTAAGAATGATAGTAAGTTTCCCGGGATACCAATAGTGCTGAGGATAACTATGTAGGTCCGATTGATAAATGCAGATACTCGGTATGCAGGATGCATTGTTACCACATTGCTCCATGAAGCCCAGTCGAAGTAATCGCTTAATGATGTTCCATTTTCGAAATCATGAGTGACATTGAAGGCAAACCTTCCCCATTGTGACTTATTCACTGTATATTCTATGGCAGACATGTTTGTCATAACAAACACTCGTCTCTATTTCTACCGATTCTTCAGCTGCTTATCTAGCGTAACAATGATCTCTATTATACACTGATAAATCTAATGTTGATCAAGATTCATTGCAATGTGATTATATTTCTTAATCACGCGAATTCTCCAGATATTATAGGTTTATACCCTTTTCTCTCAAATGATCTTGTATTTATAATTGCTGATACTATGACAGACATAGATAGTTGAGTAACGGATCAGATCTATACATTGGTGTTTATCACATTTTGGCATACAGGAGGAGTGATTTTTCTATTTCTGTGTCATTGTTGGTCTCATGATTGCAATTAATAGAAGAGATGGAGACTATGCTATCATAATTATATTTAAAACTTAAAGGATCCTTTGATATCAGCATGTACAAAGAACGATTATCCATTATAGATAGTAGCCAGATTTTAATAGTCTGGCATAGACCTGATTCATAATCAAGTAGGTGGAGTTGTGTGAATCTAACGTAAATAACCAGTATGGATAGATTTTGCATTTCGAATATATTAAAGAACGGGAAAAGGCAAATAACAAATTATGTTTATTGGTAAATTCATACAATATTAAATAAACTACAACGAGTAGAAATTGGAAATGAATCGGGATTATTTGAGGGAAAACATTTACTAGGGGCGCTTAACTTGGAACCCATTTGTGACGTGGCTGGTGCTTCGCACTCCGCCGTGTGCCAACGGTGTGCAGGTATACCGCGTACTCGAATATAACCCGAATATAGTTTTGTAAGCGGTATGGCTAGTATTCTATATAGCCGCTGATGTAGAGCGATTAACTCGCTACTGTTAACTTACTAGTGATTCTTTTGAAAACATTGTAGTCGAAAGTCACTGTTTCTGGTGGACGCAACGAGTTTCAGTCAAAATGATTTCAAAATACACTGCTGGTTTCCAAGGTGGCAACATGACGCTTACTGAATATTTTGAAATTCATGTAACTGAATGCAGATCCTGTCTCTGTAAACAATGGCTTTCAGTCAAATTGTTTTAAGATTAGAGAGTATTTTACCTGTAGGAAGTAGTGGCTAATCAGTTTAGCGCGAATATAACAGAGATTATATGACCGGCTGTAGCGGGTATTATTTATTCTTTCGGCGTACACCAGAGCATAGCACCCCATGCATCACTAATTGGTTCCCGCCAGAGTGACGTAAATGGTATTTATATGCTTTTTCAAATTATTCTGATTTAATTCTTTTTTACTGGTGTCTATAGGTTGATTATTATCTAAATCTATCGGTCAAGAGCATGTGTTAGTTCCTTGGTCCTTTCCTGTAACATTGGAGATAGTCGAAGTCTACATATCGCGTTTGCCCTTCAGTCTAATGGTTCCGATCTACCAACACATTGAATATATACTGTTCTGATTTTCATATCGCGTTGGAATTCGAGCACATTTGTTATGTGAGTTACCCATGTCATGCGGATGCAAGACGGCAGTTACATTAGGTTCTAACCCCGGGTGGGGTAGGGTGCGTGTGGTGAGTGGATGGACATAATGTAGGTGATATGGGGGGGGGTGCAGAAATCCAATTTTTGCGGAATTCAGCCAAATTTGGTATGTTAGCTAAAGGGATGCTAATCTCATCTCAAATGTTGTATTGCATAGATAGATTATGGTTTATAGATTCCATATCATTCATATCCTGCCACGCTCCCTTATCTGTATCACAATTGTCTGCTGTGTGTGGTGCATGTGTTCGGTCGGCAAAACCGTTCGCCCCACATGCTTGGAATTCCAATCCAAAAAGCTGGGTTCGATCCCGCGTTCAGGCATGTGACCAAGGTGTAAAAACCTGCGCCCTTCCATACGTCATTCAAATATGTCAGGCCCTGTATCGGGAGCTCAGTTGTGAATACGCTCTGATTGTGTAAATAGTAGATATCGGATGTCAGCCCTGTCATCCGTGTGTTCAAGATGCCATAACTGAAGCCTGTAAGACGCCTATCTAAAAAGGCGGTTGGTGTAGATGCGTGCAGACTGGACATCACTGTGCGGTATAGTTGACAGGCTGCTCTAAAACCAACCTAAGTCACAGCTCTCAGCAACGCTGTCGGTGGCTCCCTGTTTCACTATCTGTATTGTCTGTAAATACGTTATAAATAATTGTAGAAACACCCCCAAGGAGTGTGGATGTGTGACCAGGAATCTCACTGAGCAGCGACGCTGTCAGTCTGGGCGGGTGCTCCTAAAACAGGAGAGACTTTCTAAATACAATACAATACAATACATCAAATGTTGGACAGTGAACGCCTACATTTTGTCTCCTCTAGCGATAGTGTCTGATGTCAGATAAGTGCCAAATACATTACATTTGTTATTATATACTCGTCATCTTGTTGAATACTTTGAAACTTATTTGACTGGAAGTTGTTGCTACCTAAGGGTCCTGGCAGACCTATCAGTAACCAAGAACAGAGAGGGTTCACAGTTACTAGGTACAGCAGAACACTTTGAGCCGACAACCACTGAAGCTATTAATGGCAGAATTGCAATTGTGTATGGAATGGTTATTGTTCAGAAGCTGACCAAGAAACCAGCAACTATTGTGACAGTCAATGACCTCAGTAAATGTTTTAGTGATAGAGTAATGAGTCTGACGAAAGGATATGATGAGATCTACTTGTCTTTGATATATATCATGCGGATTCCCTGAAAACACAACAAGAGAGAGATGACAACATTGGAAGGCCCCAATCAGATATGAAGTCCACGATGATACTAGTATTAAGCATATCCAAATGTCTAGATTTTTCTCTCATAACCAAACAAAGCCTCGTCTAAGTTGTTCATAGCATCAGCATTAGGCCACACTATAAGTAATCGAAGTCTACAGTTTGAGCACGAGGAGGCTGATACATTAATGATATATCATGGCACAGTGAAATATTGATACGGTAGAGTTGACAATTTTCTCTCCAGACACTGATGTTTTAGTGCTGGCAATAGCGTATTATCACAGTCTACCTAAGAAAACGGAGAAAGCGAGTACATTTCCCGCCGTTCATGCCTTCTCTGGAGCAGACAATACTGGTAGGTTCTCTAAAACATGTAAATCAACATGGTTAAAGCTCTTCTTAAAAGCAGATAGTGGTGTCATCGAAGTGTGCGTGTGCGTGTGCGTGTGCGTGTGCGTGTGCGTGTGCGTGTGCGCGTGTGTGCGTGTGTGTGTTGCTGTGTGTGAGTTGCTGTGTGTGTGTGTGTGTGTGTGTGTGTGTGTGTGTGTGTGTGTGTGTGTGTGTGTGTGTGTGTGTGTGTGTGTGTGTGTGTGTGTGTGTGTGCGCGTGCTGAGTACTGTCCTAAGGCTGTCAGCATTGGGAACATCCCAGAGTTACGGTGGCATTCATTCCGTAAGCAGCTTGCTGTTAGTGAAAATCTACTATCTACTATTGGTGTTTTGATGCATCACATCCTTAGAGTACATGTTCAGGCTAAGGGACAAACAGGCGTTTCACATCAAAAGTTTCTGGGTCCTCTACAGAATGGATACTACAATGCTACAGGTTGCCAACTAAAGGCAAAACAACGGATGTTTCGCCAGCTCCAAAGGCTATCATTGAGATGGTTAGGTGCCAGTGTACATCATACTGCTCCTAATAAGTGCACATGCGAATCCAGAGACGCACTATGGACAGAGTTTTGCCAATGCAGCATAGGTTATGAAAACGACGACGACTCAATTCTTGAAGTCTATGGTACCGGATGAAGACGATGAAGATCATGATGATGTTATTACGTAGACAACATGACATTATTTGAAAGCGTATAGTGGTATAAATAACTGCGTCAAATGCCAACGAAAATTTCAACATACCAACAGTATCACCAAAGGTACAGAATTTGCAGATGATGTCTGTGAATTACATATTAAATCGGAACTCATTTGTCAAAATAGTATTTCTGCTACCTGAATCTTATTATAAATATTACCAATGCATTCCTTGACACAGAAAATATAGATATAGACATCAAAATGAATCCAGGTCATTTGGTAGCAGATATATCGGGGTTCGGAGGATTTGGCTGGTGGCCATTTTGAAATCCAAGATGGCTGTCATGAAGACCTTGGTGCAAATGCAAACATTGGTTGTTTTTTTTATAATCAGCATATATACTAAGCTTTATAAAAATATATAGCAAATCCTCACAAATTCTGAACGAAAGAAAATATTTAAACACAGAGCACCCTACTAATTAACTTATCAGAAGCGAGCATATTTAACAAACAGTCTCTTAACACTTAGGACCACAACTATTCATAATTTCAATTTCAAGTAAATAGACTTGTAAGCTGTTGAGTAATTTGAAACTAATTTGACAGAAACGTATTGCTGCCATAGGCAGCTACATCTCCCAGTCAAATTAGTTTCAAATTATTCAACATAATATTTATTAAATTGTAAACGAGTTTTCGAATTCGGCCTTTTTGATTCAAAGGCTCTTAGCTAAATTTGGTCGAGAAAATCTAAATATTTACTCATTGAATCTCCATTTGCAGGCCAAGAAAAGACTATTTTTAAAATTTTGCAACTGAATAACTGGTTTGGTTACCGAACCCAGCATTCCAATGGGACTTTCCATTGTTAGCCCATCTCTAGCTAAGCTCCACCCACACATCGCTCGTGTTGGGATCGATCGATCTCTGAACACCCTGACTATCAATTTTCTAAAAAAACTCACAGGTAAGCTGTTGAATATTTTGAAACTAATTTGACTGGTTGGTGTTGCTGCCTTTATTAAATAGTAACGAATTACAAAGATATTCAATTCATACAACGTGTCGGACTATTTGAGATGTGATGACGGTCTATATGGAACTCTTTGCGACGTAATGATTGTGACGTCATCATACACGCGCTGAGCTGATTATGACGTCATACGAGGTCAGATGATGGATGGATACTCTGGAAAGGTGAATTGTAAATGGGCAATAAGTCTTGTCTTGGCCTGCAAATGGACATCCTTCAAGATCACACCATCGGCTGATGTTGGCAGGGGTCGTCGTGAAGGAGTTAGCCTATGTTACAAATGCGAGTTACAACGCCTTTGTTTAACGGCTATCCTGAAGCAACAAAACCAGAAACAGATGATAGTCCTCTTCCAATCCGCCATTTTAGTTTGATACAGGTTTCTTCAGTTTTCTTTATTTTACTCAGACCATTGTTGTAATGACATACGAGGTCGGTTTGTAGTTATACAAGTCGTAGCAATACGAGAGATTGCGTAGTAATAGTAGTAGCAGTAGCAGCAGTATGTGTAGTAGCAGTAGTAACAGAAGCGGTGGGAGCAGTAGCAATGACAATAGCGGTAGCAGCAGTAGTAGAATAGTAGAATACTTTTTCCGTGGGCAGTGGGAAACATTTACAGACTTTGGTAAGTATGGATTTGTTGTGTATTGGCAATATTCGACGAGTCTCTTCTTCATTATTTTGGTTTGAATAATATGGCGGTATTGTCTCTTTATTATATTATTATATATTCCACATTTAAACAGACATTGGTTTTCATCTTCTATTATATTACATTTGAGGCAAAGATGCTCATTTCTGTCTATACCAGTCCATTTTGTGTTTGTATGGCAAGTCTGTGCTTGAGGGTGCGGAAATGAAGAAGACTTAATGGGTTTTGATATGGAAGTAATTTTAAATAGTTTTCGAATGGTTTCTAAATGGAATTCTGTTTTTATTATTTTACAGAACATTAGCTGTGTTGATTGGCCCACTTCTCTCCTCCGCATATCTACGCGTAGCCGTCTTTATTTGGAATTTAATACATATTATTGCAACAGCGCGGAGAATAGAATACTAAACAATAGCGCAGGCAAATATCACGGTAAAATACCGGCTAAGAAGTAGACGATCGTCACTGAATTTTTCTAAATATTTTCAAGTGTTATTGCTATAGGATAACTAACTCAGTTATTGAGCTGTACGCTTGAGCTCAGCTTGGCTAGAATCGTTGAACAGTTTTCTGAGGCCAGGTTTTTGTCATATTTTTTGGTTTCGTCCTAATGTACGTTACTACTTCTCACATGTAGGCTCCTAATTCAAATTGCCCGATGCTTCCATACCGTATCTGCCATTGCCTTAAATGAGCTTGAAGATAAAGCACGCACATAAATAATTTTCAGTCTACACATTCAATATTTCTTTATCACTTTATAAATAAAATGCATCACCAAATATGGCATATGTAGTCATGTTCGCATCATAACACTTCATACTGATGTGATTGTCCGCTAGGAAAATTAGTTTTGTTAGCCTTCTTGGCGTCATGTATGGCTACTCACCTCTCAATACTGGTCGCTATGTTACAAATCGTTCGCCACACCCATAAATCTTCAGTAGCCAATCGAAAATTGTTCGTTAAAGTGAAAACGGCGACGCCGTTCTTTCTTCTGAACGCACACAAAGTCATACTTCTACTCGTCACGGGCGAGTTCAACCGGCTACCCTGCTGGGTTCTCGATTTACCATACTATCTAACGTAAGGTCAGAACGCCAGGGTTCATACTCAAGGACATCACACCCGGAAAAACAACTAAGATCTGCGATTCACTGGTAAAGGACGAACAGGGTTTGGAAACTGGCTCTGATAACGCAGGTTACTGAACCGGTACTATATCAAAGCCAAGCGAATACGGCCCAGTATTGACCAAGTACCTGCCCTGGAACCTGGGTTATCAGGGGATACAGTAGAAATTATCTTATTATTGTGGACAAATTTTATGCAGATATCCATCTTTAACAATGCATCTAAATTCTGTTAAAACGCGGTATTTTTTTAAGTATAACTTGCTATAAACAAGTTCTCCAGTTCGTCTTTGGAAGACTATATTGGATATATTGATAAAATGACTGAAAAAACGCAGCGTTGTCCACCAAAGGATACTGAATATAAGTCACACGATTCAGAATCCTTTTTAACACCGGGTCTCCAACGAGCGCCAACACTTCTGTGGATTGTCGAGCGTTATGGGAACTACGCGATGAGCTAATAGATCCATTTCTAACCGCGCGGCGCGATATTCTGTTGCGCACCATTCACTGACAAGATATCTCCGCGACAAAATGATGACCGTTCTGCGACTGTTCTGTAGCGCCCATATTATGTTTTCCACTACAGCTGGAAGAAGAAAATAAGTTTAATAGTATATTTAATTAGTAATTTGCATAAAGCTTTTCTTAGAGGCTTGACTGGATGAATCCAGTTTTAGCTATGCCCCCACCCATCTCTAACTAAGCTCCACCCACGCTTTGTCCGTGCTGTGATCGATCGAACGTTGAAGTCCATGAATCTCAATTCCCATATATATATATATATATATATATATATATATATGTAACAGGTATGCTGTCTATGGCAGCAACTGTACCCAGTCAAATTAGTTTCAAAATATTCAGTAGAATGGTTATTAAATGGTAGAGACATACAATTCGTACAACATGGCGGACTATTATCAGCATTTATGACAGACTTAGATGCATTATTCATGACGTAATTGATTGTGGCTTCAACTTACTTGTGACGTAATCCATTATGACGTCATATATTTGACTGACAGATTGTATTCCTCTATTAATATAATCTCTAACGCCTGTTATTTCGAAGGCTCTGATTGGTGGACGGACTTAAATCTGCAGACACACCAGCCAATCGGATTCCCTACCTAGCTAATATGACCTCGCAAATTAAGATTACGAGGAGATGCTATACTACTATTGGTCAAGTTCGACTGGCTAACCATAGTTAACTACAGTTGAATAAATTCCAACCGAGCTTGAAATAATTAACTAATTAGAGTTCACGTTAAGTAGTTTAGGAAGTATTTAGAAAAATTCAGTGATGATCCTCATCTTCGGAGCCGCCATTCAGGTTAGTTCAGTTCAGTTGTGTTAGACGCACCCAGAAAATTCTAGTATTTTATTTTAACAGAATCATCACAAAACTTTTTATATCACAATGGACCTTTCCATTTTTAGCTATGCCCCGCCCATCTCTAGCTAAGCTCCACCCGCACCTCGCTCGTGTTGGGATCGCTCGATCTCTGAAATCTCTGACTATTAGGATCCAGAAAACTATGCAGGCAAACTATTGAATAATTTGGAACTAATTCGACTGGGTGGTGTTGCTGCCTATGGAAGTAACAGCGCCTAGTCAAATTAGTTTCAAAATATTCAACAGGATGTTTATTAAATAGCAACGACATACAATTCGTACAGCATATCGGACTATTACAAGTTTAAAGATGGACTATTTCGAATCATGCATGACTTCATGAGTATGACGTCAGCATACACGTCACTTAGTTGATTATGACGTCATATGATGGATGGATAAACTGGAAAGGTGAATTACAGTCATCATTGTCAATAAAATCACGTAATCATGATTAAATCTTGGTAGATCAAAGTTTAGCACAATGAGTTCATCATTATTTAATTAAACTGGCATCAGCATCGTCCTATCGTACGGTCTCGCCCACTAACGCTCTCGTATCGAGTCCCATGCTTGCACGCTTTTGATGTCTGCGCTAAGTTCGCGAATTTTCATAAATGAGGTCCGTCAACTACCGCCTAATAAAATTGCTCGTTTATTATCATCCTACTAATATACTGTCAATCACATAGATTGACATTTGTGTCTCGCAAGCTCTTCATCGATATTGGCACGAAACTACGCCTCCTTTTTAGATTTATAGCGAGATTGAAGTAGGATCTGATTGGCTACCTGAAAATCGGCAGTCACCATAGCGAGAAATCGCGGGTTTACATGCATGGGCTCGAACAGCGAAGCAATGTGAGTGGGCGTATGTTAGTACGGTATTAAACATGAGAATCGATTAGTCTTGTTTGCGTGAATCTTGAGTGTGTTATGTCTGTGGTATAGATCACATCTATTTCTAGCTTACAGATAGCATGCTCAATATTCTTGACATTCAAGTTCTTTTTGGCATGCCTTGCGCTCATCTTCCACTGATGATTGGTCAACGAAGCGTACAATAATTATGATGTGGATGGTAGGTTGTATTTGGCTAGAATTATATTAACCTCTGAGAACCAGTTAGACGCTTGGACACCTTTTAGTGCAGTTCGCTGCCTGGCCAGGGAATGTTCTTTAGTGTCAGGATTCCTACATATGTTCTCAATCAGACAGAGTGTTTTCTTGTCCACTGTGGCTTCCACAGGTTCAACCCCAAGCAACAAGTACATTGCTACGTCCGCACACCTGTCCGCAAGTGGCTGGATCTGCTACAGCGTTTGCCTTTGTAGCTTTCCTAGCTTGGTGATATCAGTTTCACTTGGACAACCTGGGATTGGCGTGGGGTCATCTAATCGTATGTGTGATGATAGGACTAATACGATTTTACCAAGCAGTCCAACTCCCATTAACGCATATAATTTTAATTTGATATGTGTAGCAATGCTAACTGATTGCCATTGTACTGTTGCCCTCCGACGTTTCGATTCTAATTTTCTATTTCCTAGGGCAGAGGTAAAACGTGATAGGCTAGATATCTTTAAAACAATTTGACTGAAAATATGTGTTGGCCATAGCAGTAATAACTTTCCTTCAAATTGTACGTGAAATGATAAGCAGAAAATGCAGGTGTCACTAGTTAACGTTTTGCAAATGATCTGATCATTGATGCAACAACTTTCAACCAAATCGCTCTGAAAATAAGCAGCAGCACTTTCAATGTAGCCGAATAGCACTTTCTGAAGATATTTAAATATCAAACTAAATTGGCGGCTCCGAAGAAGACGATCCTCACCGAATGTTTCTACGTATTTCCTAATCATATTGCTTCGTGATAACTTTAACTATAGTCGACAAGCCACCCGAGCGCGATGGCAAATCGAAATTGACGTAAACTTCTAAATGTCGGATAGGCTTTGTTTGCCATGAATAAACGCATATAAACATGTACATATTTCACTAACTAATTATTCAGGCTTGATGAAATTATACTTTACCAATGTTCCCTACGCCTATTTACTTTCGACTGTATTTCATTTATGGACACTTTTTAGCGTTTAACCATTTAACACTCATGTCAGCCAAAGATGGCCTCAGCACTGGTTTTGAGAAATGTCCATTTGCAGACCAAGAGAAGGCTATTTTTGACAATTTTACCACTGAAATGACTGGCTCGATAACCGAGCCAGTCATTTCAGTAGTAAATGTTTAAAAATAGTATTCTCTTGGTATGCAAATGGACATTTTCTATGAGAAAATTGAAATTTTCTTGAATGAATTCGAGGGATAAATGGTTAAGTGTACAAAAATCTCTAATTTCACAGCCCATCAAAACAGCGATTAAATTACTAAGGGGAGGATTAAGCGAGACCGGTACCGACTCTAAATTTTCGGCAAATTGCAATTCAATGGGGAATCCTCTATCAACGAACTGTAGTTAACTATATACAGCGTTCGTTTGGGCATGTTCAATAAACAAACTAACGCACTAATTTTAGCCACTAGAACATGGCCATTATTACGTCGCATTCCACAAATTTCATAAACACGGTACTGGTAGGTCGACTGGGGTAGGAGAAATACAACACAGTCTGATAAGTTCCTGGTTTACAACCAATGACAAGATTTCAGACCGAATTTCGGGACCGACTCTTCTTTGGAAGAAGGTAATGGTTTGATTGGTCTATGGCGACGCCCCAATTTCTCGATCCCATTCAGGCCATATTTAGGCTGCTTTATATTCGGCTATTACGGCTAACTTCCCCAGCTCTTACGCTGGTACCCATTTATACTACTGAAAGGGGCGAGGCAATGCCGGTGAGATATTCCACCACTCCGGCGTGAAGCTGGTTCTCCAGTTAAGTAGTACTGGGTGGTAACCACTACAGCAAGCGGACTCTCCACGGTGCCGCGATTTAGAAGTTATTCTTTTGATTGGGATATATAAGGTCCCCAATTTCTAGGTCCCTTTCAGACCATATTAAGGCTGGTCTTTATTTTCATTCTCTAACGCCATTATGGCTATCTTCCCCAGTTTTTATACTGGTACTCATTTATACTCCTGGGTGGAGAGAGGCGAGGAGTAGATGAGGTTACCCAAGTTTTCAACGACGACGCTGAGAGAGCAAACAAGTCATGCAGGAACAAGTTTCTCTGGTTAAGTAGTCCTAAGCGCTAGCCACTGCACCAAGCTGCCTTCTAATATGATAAGGTTGTTCAGGTTTCAAGCTTAGTGAAGTACTCTCAAGTCACTATGTAGTACATGGTGATTAGAAAATTATAATTCTTTGATACCTTAGTCACAACAACTTACAGACAAATCGCTCATCAAATCCGCAGCAAGTTGCAACTGAAGTCAGGATGATGATTTTAGAATATTTACACTAAAAGTTGTTGCAGCAACTATTTTCGTTCAAATTTGTATCAAATTTATATTGCCTACTAATTATTCTGACAACATCAACTTTCACGCAAATTATTGCCAAAGTATATAACAACTTTCTCGTATTTTCTCCTGGAAATTGATACAATAATTGAATAAATTGTGCTGAGAAGTATTGAAAATATGCGTTGAGGAGCGTATTAACACTTTAATTAATTTTTATCTGAGAAAAGTTGAAACACATTGTCTCTATCAAAAGGTTGATATGTGATGCCTATGCCCAGAAATAATTCCTCAGCCCGGATCCACCATTCAATTTCACAAAGTTAATCGTGAAATACTAGCTTCACCCTAGTTTTTACTTTCAATTCCCAAATTTAATCCCCGGATCCACCCCAGCAATTGATAGTATGAGAAACGATCTCAAGAGCTCACGATATGAATATGTCCTACTTGCTTGCCCAGTCAAATTTGTTTCAAAATATTCATCAGCTTACCTGTGTAGTTTTCTGGAAATTGATAGTCAGGGAGTTCTCCTGACACGGGAACAGCGTTGGTGGAGCTTAGAATTTAATAAACATGTTGTTGAATATTTTGGAACTACTTTGACTGGACGCTGTTGCTGCCATAGGAAATTGCTTTAGCATAGCCATAGCTAAAACCGGATTCCTCCATTGTCCAGAAATCAACACGCGTCTCATATTTAATGGGGCACGAAAAGTTTAAGACATTCGGATCTTAAATGCTAAGGGGGCCACGAGCTTGCGTACAGAAAAGCGTATGGCCGCTACAGACAAGCTGTGTTCCATACTCACTGCGCCCAGGTAGGAAGTCTCTCTCTGGTAAACACAGGACCAGACCCAGCGTTTCCTCCAGGAATGGACGAGGGATACACGATACGAAACGTTCATCCTCACTCATTGCAAATACGAGATGAACACATCGAAGCTCTTACCATCTGCAAGAAATCGTGCATAAATCTGTGATCATATTTACTACGTGAAATCCCAAGAATAAACGTGCCAAGAAAGGGATCCGCTCTGTCACTCAAGTATATGACGACCTAGTCAAATACGTCACATGTTAACTAGCTTAATAGATGAAACCACGTTTAGCTATGCCCCGCCCATCCATCAATCTAATTCTTACCATTACGCTCTCGAGGTTGGCACCAGTAAACGAATCTCAGTACAATCAATACTCGCACCTTCCACATCCCGCGTAGAATGAGGCAAACCAATCCAAGGGTCAGCGCGACACATGGAAGAACCACCCCAGTTACGTACTGCAGCCAGCCCGTATCAGGGGACCATCTGAAAGTGACCAACACATCTAATAATATACACGGGTCAGGACAGATGGAAGATCGTAGAAAGTGAGAGCCTCACTTCTAATGAGCAATGGTACATTTTTCTGTAAAATATTTTGAACATAATTTGCATAGAACTGCTTACTTTCTTAAGTGCGGCAAAAACAGGAGCTATCGGCTTAGCAATCGGGAGGGGGCGTTTTCTAAGCTGATAACTCAAGCCGCGTTTCAGCGTACACTATGGGCTTAACGCCTTAGCGCAGCACCGCTATGATGTCACCACTAACATGTTATCTATCAAAATTTCTTTTAAATACCTTCGCTCGAGCTGCCATTTTTCCACACGAGAGCTACAGCTTGGCAAACGGTCTCTCGTGCCTGTTTGCTAAGCTGATAGCTCCCGTGTGCGCCCCTACTAACAAAAGATTTTAAAGTGAATTTTATATGCAACCAGTTGGCGACTGTTGTCAACAAGTCACCGACCAGTTTTCAAGATTAAACTTTAATATGTTTTCCCAGTCGCCGATTCATCTCAGACTCCGTCGTTATATATGCGATAGTCATTTGTGAGTCGTAGCGAGTTGTTCTTTGATTAGCCAACTCCGAGAGACATTTGTGTAACATGTTCTTAATGCGATACGATGCTAGAATCACACAACAAGAAATTTCATATTTGTGTCTTTGGTTAAACATATAAATTTGAACAAATTATAATTGGCCAGTGCTTGAAATATATTTGATTAAAAGGCACCTGGATCCATTCGTAAAAGCCTACAGACAGATGCTGAGTCATACATCCTTAGTTTTGTTATGAATTAAACGAACCACCTGGCTCGTGTCGACGACGCATCCAATATTTTACCCAAAATACACTTCTTACATTCATTCTCCACTAGTAGCAGAACTGAACTTACTTCTTCTTTTCGATCGCTGGTATCACACTTGAAGAGCCGTTCTCAAGATGAAATCTGTGGTTTTCTGCAGTTCTTCCACAGGCCCATACAGCTTTTCAAGAATAGAGGTTGACAAAGGCCAGATCTCTTCTCTCAGCAGCTGATACGTACTGCAACATTGAAGTATGTGCTCTGTGGTCTGTTCTGCTTCTTCACAAGGACAAGCGGGCGATGTCGTAAGGTGGAACCGCCTGTACATGTGTTGGTTTAGTCTGTTGTGTCCTGTTCTGAGACGAAAAATGGTCACTTGCTCTGGCCTCGAGAGATGATGGTAGGCATCTTCTGATTGAGGTGTTCTATAGAGGGACTTAATGATAGTCTTCATCTCTGTATGGGTAACCATGTTTTCTGTCTGATTCTCTTCTGCACCCACCTTTGCCATCTTGTCTGCTTCCTCATTTCCTTGGACTCCACAGTGTGAGGGGATCCACTGCAGTGCTATCCGAAAGCATTTGATGGTTTGTAGTGCTTCTTCAAGTTGTGGCAGCTTACCTTTGGTGATAGCATCAAGGACGGAGCGGGCATCAGATAAAAAGACAATCTGTGCAATAGGGTCTGCTGTTCTGCTGATGGTATTAGCTGCATGAACCAGTGCTTCGACTTCAGCTCTGTAGTTTGTGCAGTGTTTGCCTGTCGGTATTGCAGCTGACTCATGTTGTCCGTTTGGATACTGTATGTGCAGTCCGGCACCTCCGCTCCTAATTGCATCTTTGGCCGATCCATCTGTGTAGATCCTTATCCATGTCTCCTGAGGGTACATTTCTTCCAGCATGGCAAGGGTCAGGGCCTTCTTGCTCACATCACTGTGTTCATTTTTGGTTGGGAGATGAGGTACTGTGGTGCGAATAGCTATGCTCTCTAGTTTGTTTTCCCAGGGTGGAGGATCAAGGTTATGGTTCGGATCTTCTATTTGTGCTGGCAACATCTCTTGGTGTTTCCTTTGAAGTGCTTTTGTCTGTTTCACAAAACTTGAGCTTTTAAGTCTTCCTGATGACAGCTGTGCTTGCCTGATCTTCATCGGGTGGTTATTGAACGATTTGAACTTTGCAGCTTGGATCAGTGCTTTGCATTCCCTTCCTTTGCTAAGTTGGGGGTGGGGGTGGGGGGGGGGGGGGGGGTGGGGGTGGTGCCTACTGTCTGCTCCATTTTTTCTATTGGTGTTGATCTCATTCCACCAGTGATGATGCGCAGTGCCTGGATTTGTACTCTGTCGAGGTTCTGTTGATGAGATTTAGCTGCTGTCATCCATGAGCTGGATCCATACTCAAGGTGTGGTCGTATGGCACCTAGGTAGATGGTCTTGAGGATCATTTCATTGGCACCCCACTTTGTTCCTGCCAGCTTCCTCATGATGATTTGCTTTTTTCTGGCCTTTGCCTCTGCATTCTGTATGTGCTCCTTCCATGTTAATCTTCTGTCATATGTGACTCCCAGGTATGTCTGCTGGTCCTCGTATTCGAGTGGAGTACCGCCCAGTGTCAGATTGCCAACCTTGGTTTTGGTGGACAGTGTGAATAGCATGGCTGATGATTTTTCTTTGTTGATGGTAATACACCAGCGATTGGCCCAAGCTGTAATTCTGTCCAAGGCGAGCTGCATTCTGTACGTGGCAGTCGTTGTGTACTCCTCGGTGCACCAGATTACGAGGTCATCTGCATAGAGGGCTGCTTGGATCCCATTGGGCAGCTCTGCTACAATGTCATTGATGAAGAGTATGAACAGAGTAGGTGATACTACTCCGCCTTGTGGCACCCCTTGTCTCAGCAATACATTATGTCCAGATTGTCCATCCACCAGCACCCTAGCTCTGCGATTGTGTAGGTATGACTTGGTCCATCGGAACATGTTGCGACCGATGCCTGTGCGCCGGAGCTTCACGAGGAGGCCATCCTTCCACACCTTGTCAAATTCTTTCTGCAGATCGATAAAGGCAGCTAGCATCACCTTCTTGGCTTGAAAAGTGTCCTCTATGACCTGTGCAAGATGTGTTGTTTGATCTTCTGTGCTCCTGTATCTTCTGAATCCGGCCTGCTCTGAAACTATAATGTTCTCTGACTCAAGGTACCACTGCAACCGCTGGTTGATGATGCGCTCCATGGTCTTGCATATGCAGCTTGTAAGACTGATAGGACGGTAGCTCAGCACTTTCGTCTTGTTCTTTCCTTTTTCAGAATAGGAGTCATTCTGGCTTCCTTCCAGCATTGAGGAACCTCTCCATTGGTCCAACTGAGATTAAAGATGTCTAGCAACTTGCGAAGAGATGCATTACCAAGGTGTTGGATTATTTCATTCGTAATGCCATCTGGGCCGGGAGATTTCTTCTTTTTCAGTTGGCGGATAGCCTTCTTCAGTTCTGTTAAACTAATGTCAACTTTCATTGCATCGTGAGTGTTGGTGTCTGTTCTTTCCTTTTGCTCTTTTCTAACCTCCCTTTGACGCATTCGTGGTATAGGAATGTTGCTTTCTTTTGCATATGCCTTCGCAAAGGCATCTGCTGCCATCTTTCCTGTCAGTGTTTGTCCATCTTCTTCAAGAGTAATCTTCTCTCCCCTGACACCCTCATCATTGAGTGCTTTAGTCAGTCTCCATAGTTTTGTGGTGTCTCTCTCTAAATTAAACCATGCCGTCTTTTCCCTCCAGCTTCTTCTTTTGGTCTCCAGCTTGGTCTTTAGATACCTGGCTTTAGTTTGTTGTAGCGTGAAGTGGTTTTCATGACAGGGATTACCCTCTGCATCTTCTCTGGCCTTGTCTAGTTTATCATGTGCTGCTTGCAGTTCTGTTGTCCAGTAGGTGCGGTAGTTTTTCCTGAACCCTCGAGGAATCGCTTCATTGGCAGCCTTGAGGATACTTGAATTAAATTCCTTGACCACATTGTTGATGTTTCTCCCTTCTACTGCTATATTATGGGTAAGCTCATTGGAACGAATGCCGAACAGACTCCAATTTGCCTTTTTTGTAGTTCCACCTTGGATCTTGAGGTGAACTGGTCGAAATACTTCCAGAAAGAGAGAGGAGGACTGGGCGGTGGTCGGTTCCTCCTAACTGCGATCCGACCACTCTACTGAGGTTTCTGTGAATGTCTTCTGTACAAAATGCCAAGTCCGGCGTTGTTGTCGAGTGCCATCGGTGCGAGTAGAAGGTAGGCTGATCTGTGGGATCGTTGACAAGTAAAAGGTGCTTTTCATCTTGCCATGCTTCAATGTCTTCTCCTCGTTTATCAAGTGTTCTGTATCCCCAGCTATGGGATTGGCTATTAAAGTCTCCCGCAATGAGGAAGTGGCAGTCCGGGACCTGGATTGTGTCAAGTGAGAGATTCTTGTCATTAGGGCAGTAATAATTGACAATTTCAATCACAGAGTTGCTGGTTGTTACCTTGATCTTGATATATTCTGCCTCTTCCATAAAGGTTTTGATCTGGCTGGCGTTCACGCTCTTTCGGACCAAGGTCATCACCCCACCTTTCTTTCTTCCTCTTCGATCACACCGGAAAATCTGGTAACCTCTGATTTTAAATGGTTTTCCGTCTTGCAGGTGTGTCTCTTGAATGCAGCAGATATCAATGTTGTTTTCGTACAGGAACTGTTCGAGCTCTGATTTCTTGTTGGTAACCCCTTCTGCATTCCAGTGCATGATGTTGATACTGGGGTTCTCTTTGGGTTTGGTCTTCTCTTTCCGTTGGCCAGTAGCTCTCCATCCTCGTCCCCTGGCTCAACAAGACGAGTTGATGGGACCTCCAGTAGCTGAGGGTGGGCTCCTTCGAGGCATGGAGCCCGGCGCTGCACCTGCCTGGCGGATCCTCACAGGGCGAGCACCATTTCGATTGATTCGATCTCCAAGTGTAATTTCATTAGCGTTGTGCATAATGCTCTGGTTAGCCCCTCCAAATGTCTGGATTGACACCCAGTGGGTTACACCCCTGCGCCACGTTGAGGCCGAGCATATAGTCTTAAACAGGGGACTGAACTTACTTACCAAAAGAGATTTCATTTACAGGATTGATAATCGTCTCATGGATATAGAATTCAGCAGAAATTTCAGTACGTATTTTCAAATAAACGTTACTTTCTCTGGTTCGGTGTAGGTAACGTCATGACGATTAGCTAAAAATCGTTAGTGTGAGCCAATATGCAACTGTTGGCACCTAGTACTAAAAATTCCAATGCGTTCCAGAGCGGGATATTCTTACATATTCGTTGGCCTTGGAAGAGTGTGTCCAAACATTGACCATCGCTGTTTCGCTATCCTCAGAGGGAGTGGAATCGTGTTACACGTTGTGTACGGTGCTCAGTTTGAGAATAGTTTGCGTCGCCAGATGTTATTCGCGATGGATCGCAGGCGTTGGTTTCAGATTCTTTATTCACAGTCATGCCGCTTTACACAGCATAAGAGTATGGTGATACCAACGATTGGGTCTGTTCATGATGCCCTTAGTATCTGTCACGCTGTCGCAGTTGAAACGGATTATTGAAACCCATGTAGCCTCTTGGCATTTTAGAGCCACGAATCAACGCTTCCGGAAGGACTGGATAGCAATGTCGCCAGGTTTCTTGCGCATATTGCTCATGGTGGCATTATATTACTATATAGTAGTAGGATAGAGAAAAAGACAGCTATATTGCCAGCGCTAGAACAGAGAAGATATACGACTGGAATAGGAGAGCTACAGCTACACAGACAGGCCGGCCACAAATACAATCAGGAGTGGAGATGCCGGCCGCAAGGGTGCACATACAGTTTCCAAACGGGCAGCAAGAAGCAGCTGTGATACCAAAAGGCAGCACTGCATACACGACATATGAATTCCTGGATGGGATATTAGGGGAAGGAGATTAGTTAGGGCTTCGCACATCAAGCTGTTAACAACTTTTATAAGGCATGACTAATATATGTTTTTCGGATCGACGCGAGAGTATTCCAATTCAGGTTTCCGTCTATAAATCAGCGGTGTCTGTACTTTGAGCTGCACCACTTATTGCTATGCTCCCTTCTGAATATTTCTAGGCCATTGACAAGGGGACGTTCACGTTCCGCGCCTATTTAAACGAGCCGAGATATTCTAAGCATTGTAGGTGTATTCGAAACGTGGCCTAATAAACCTTTTATACATTATATCGAGCTATTCCGATCAAGTATTTATTTAGACACTTATGTATTGAAGGTTTGTGCTTGAGCTTTGTTCTTGGCGTTTACACGTGATTAACCCACTGGTCCCTACTGTTAACGGGTATTCCAAGGTGTGTTGGTTCGTTATAGGCAATATTTCAGAATTCTTGAACTTAGCAAGCAATTATGCTTGTTTGGTTTGTTCCCAAGTGAGGCCAATACTTTACCCCCCCCCCTCCATTCCGCCCTCCCAACATTGGTACAAAGGGGCATCGACATCGAACCAGAAATTTTTAGCTCCACCTAGATTCCGATGCAATTCAAAATATTTCTTCGAGCTCAGTGTATGCAATAACAGTAACGTAATCCTGTCCTATATTTGCAGTTCTATTGTGATAGTTGATTAATAACACACACCCTCTCCCATACACGACCATTAGTGTGTCTATAAAACATTGGCAACAGTATGTGAATGTGTATGCATGATCTGGAGGAGGAGACTGGGTTATCACACGGATCAATGGACCTTTCCAGTTTAAGCTATGCCCCGCCCATCTCTAGCTAAGCTCCACCCACACCTCGATCGTGTTAGGCCGATCCCCGAACTCCCTGACAATCAATTTCCAGAAAATTATACGTTAGCTGTTAAATATTTTGAGACTAATTTGACTGGGTGCTGTTGCTGCCTATGGCAGCAACAGGGTCCAACAGGGTCCAGTCAAATTAGTTTCAAAATACTCAACAACATATTTTTTAAATAGTAACGACATGAAATTCTTACAACCAGACGGGCTATTAAGCGTTAAAGACAGATTATATCTAATCACTCATAACGGCATGGTTATGACGTCATCCTACACGTCACCTACCTCATTATGACGCCATATGACTGAGTGAGAAAATGGATTTATGAATTAACGGAATATTACACCAACATTTTCACATGCCAAAGGTTTGTGTCAGATGTGTGCCATGAATGACAATCAAGTCAGAAATGGGGATACCAAGAGTGAATGTCGGAGCAGGGCCCTTCTTACTAAGTAAGATGGCAATCTTGCGAACTTTCACTAACTGGATCTACACCACGACCCTGAATCCAAGTAACGGTCCATGGGGTGGGAACACGCTGTATCCCCAGGAGAAAGGGATTCGAAGAAACTAGATCAAGGAAGAAGAGTATTGCTACGGCTTTCTGGGACAGCAGTGTAATCATTCATATTGAGTAACACACCTCGTGGAACACCCATTTACGGGCAACATGTATACCGTCCTAGAATGAATGAATCAAGCTGAAACGACATGTCAAAGTGGCACGTGCTCCTCCACCAGGACAATGTATTTGTCCACACCTTCAAGGTTGCTGACAGTGTTGTATGGGAATGTGGCTATGGGCATTTACCTAGCCCCTGTATTCCCCAGAGCTGCCACAGTCACTATATTCTATTCAGTAATTAGAAAAAGGTCCCTCCTTGATAAGACATTATGATGAAATGAAGTGATCGCTGCTGGAAATGTGTGGTTTAAGGCCCTAGACAAATAATTCTACCGGAAGTTCATAGCGTGTTGGACAAAGTGTATTGGCATAAACGGGGACTATGTAGAAAAATAAGTAAATGAAACAATCTATTCTTTTTTGTTCGGCTCAAAACTTTATGAAGACCACTTGTTTATTCAGATGTGCATAACTTACCACAGCGTGCAAACACATTTGGCTCTACTCTCTGCTAGGATCCGGCTATATGATTTTGCTTTTGTCAATCCAAAGCGAGAAAATAGCTGATATCTTGTTAAATAATTATAATTATTCGCACTTACCTCACCATGCTAAGCATTTGTACTAAATCAATGCAGTTTCAGTTTCAGTTTTCTTTATTCCACTCAGGCTATATAACAATAGCAACATTTGTGCAATTTGGCGGTAGATATTATAATTATTAATATTTTATTATTATTCTTATTATTATTATTATTATTATTATTAGTAGTAGTAGTAGTAGTAGTAGTAGTAGTAGTAGTAGTAGTAGTAGTAGTAGTATTTTTATTACTGTGAAGCATTAGTTCTATGAACCCTGTCTTTGACAATGCACTGGCACTAGGATTTAGCTCATTCATCATCTGGAATGTAATTTTGCCTTTTTCAATTTTTCGACCTGTCTGTCTTGCATGAGGAACACACTTGTCAACAACTGTCTGCTAGTCTCCTCCAATATTTAGAAACAGTACTTTAAAATAAAATGTTATTAATAGACAAGTTATTTCTTTGCTGTCAAAATTTATTATTATTATTAGTATTATTATTATTATTACTATTATTTTCATTATTATTATTATTATTATTATTATTATTATTATTATTAATTTTATTCATGTCATTGTGTTTTTATCTCTATGTCTCTCAATCACAAGGCAAAGCATAGGTATTGTAAAAGGCAAACCATCTGATTGTGCATATCTCCCCCACCAAACCCTACCTCCCTCTCTCTCTCTCTCTCTCTCTCTCTCGCCCTTCTCTCTCACAATATGTGTTAGATATATTATATGATTTCTTTGCGGCCAATTAATAATTCTGTAGGGAGAGGGCGTCCCTAGGTTGTCAGAACTTGTGCCCAATCCCATTGTACATATATGTTACCATAAAATACGCTTTAAGATTATTACTAAAACAGTATTGCAGAATAATTACATCTTCGAATGTCGAAATTAGAATCACCGCGAACACATACATACGCGATATCAGAGATCAGAGAAAGATTAGGGCTGAAGCTTGATTGAGATTCCACTAATATATTATACTTATTTATATATTTATAAATATGATCATGTATGTGTCGTTCAATAACCTTAGAGATAATGGGTAATATAGAGATATGCCTATAATTGCTTTTTGAATCAGATTTATATGGAGATTTTACTTTTGCACATTTCCATATTTTGGGGAATTCTCCCGTAGCCATGCTTTTGTTTATAGTAAGTGTAATTGAGGGCGCGATCACTGATGCTGCAGCTTTGAGGAAGTATATATTCAATGAACCTTTCCGGCTTTAGCATCTCTAGCTAAGCTCCCCCAACACCTCGCTCGTTGGGATCGATCGATCTCTGAATACCCTGACTATCAATGCCCAAAAAACTACACAGATAAGCTGTTGAAGATTTTATAACTAATTTGACTGGGTGCTGTTGCTGCCTAAGGCAGCAACAGCGCCCAGTCAAATTAGTTTCAAAATATTCAACAGCATGTTTATTAAATAGCAAAGAATTACAAAGAAATACAATTCATACAACGTGTCGGACCATTTGAGATTTGATGACGGTTTATAAGGAACCCTTTGTGACGTAATGATTATGACGTCATCATGCAAGCGCTGAGTTGATTATGACATCATACGAGGTCAGATGATGGAAGGATACTCTGGAAATGTGAATTCATGGTAACCCGCTGACTTATTTGTATTTAAGTTGCTAAGTTCTCTGGACACATATTCAGCGGTTATATATGGAATTCGAAACTCTACATTTCCTGGAACTTTATTAGGAACATGAGCTGATGGCTTATCAAATGTCACTGGCCTTTGTTTTATCATGGAGTGTGTCAGTTTTGACGATATCGTACGGAAATATATATTAAAAAGTTCAGATTGCATTTGAGGGTTTTGAATTTCACTTCCATTATCATCACAGATTATTGAAGGTACTTTGTTTGTTTTGGGATTTATGGCTTTTAGAATTTTCCATATATTAGCCGGATTAATTTTGCATGCTTCCAATTTAGCGGCAAAAGAATCTCGTTTAGATACTTTAATCAAATACGCAACTTTTTGCTTTAACATTTTAAAATTCAACATGTTTCCTACGTTTTTATGATAATCCCTTTCTTTCATTGTTTAAATTGTCTCTGTCCATCAATCTCGGTTGGCATACACCTTTAGCTCTGAGTTCAATGACAGGAGCGTGTTTATGTATAATGTTAATGAACTTTGCATACCGTTGATCAAGCGCTTGCTCTGGACCACTTAAATACCGTATAGAACACCAATCACATACAGACACTTCACATACAAACACGTAACATACAGACACGTCACTAAGAAACTTATCTTCATAAAAAGCTTTTTGCGCTTCTGTATTTAATCAGTCGGTGCGAGTATTGGATGGTTTTCATTTGCGTACAGCGAATATTGGATAATGGTCACTTAGTGCCAAAGAGCCGACATGTGACGATTGAATTTTGTCGTTATTTGTGACATACACATGATCAATCAGTGTAGATGTTTTCTCTGTAACTCTGGTTGATTAAGTATAAGTTGCTCTAAATCAAAAAGTTCAATTAAAGACTGCCATTTACGATTATTTGTTTTAATAAAGTGCTATAAGTATAATATCGGAGTTTTCAGAGTATACCTTTTCTAACATGGCTTCAAATTCATCAATACCGATAGCAGGTGAATCAGGTGGTCAATAGACACAACCCAATATGCAATGCCTTGTCTTAAATGGTATAACTTCAATCCATAGAATTTCCAGACTATCTGTTTCAAAATTCAGTTTCCTCACATATGAATAGGTATCAGCTATATATAGTACAATTCCACCACCTTCCCGCTCTTTTCTGTCCTTTCTTTCATTGGCATAGCCTTCAATTTCAATGGAGTTACTTGGGGATTGTTGATGACAGAAATGTGTCAGAGGTACAGAAAACATCAACTTCGTGTTCACACTTCTCCATAATCAGTTTTAACTGGTCAATCTTAGGTACCATGTGTTGCACATTTAAATTACCAATACTAATTCCTTTAGAATTAATATTGAAAGACGGACGATCAATGGATTTATTAGGGGGTCAAGCTAGTGCTTGGCACCATATTGTTTTTGTTCTGTTTATTATTTTAATTTTTTTATTATTCCCAGCTTTTGTTTGTTCGCGAATAGTGCGAAGACAAAAATGCCGATGAAATTCAAGCTTTGCATGGCAAGAGGGGCTTATTAGAGGAAAGATTTTCCGTGTGAATGGATATGATTTTCTGGATAGGTTGGCGGCCACCTTGGATTTCCGTAAAATTTTCCCACGTTTTAAAAAATCCTCTCTAGAACTATTAAATGGAATGATGTGAAATTTGTTGAAAAACATTGGAGAGTAGGTCTTCTAAAAGGTTGGTCAAGGGAAGTCGGTAGCTGGAAAAACACGGATTTGCGTATGGCCCAATCAGAATCAAGCCGTCTGGCGGAAATATTGAATTTTTTATTTGATGGAATTTTAAACTCAAATTGGGCATATATAGGGTTTTTTTATTATTCCGTGCTTTTTATTTGTTCGCCACTAGCGTGAAGACAAAAATGCCAATGAAATTCAAGCTTTTTACGTGAGAATGCATATCGTTTTCTTGAAAGGTTGGTGACCATCTTGGATTTCCGGAGAATTTTCACGCATTTTAAAAAATCTACTTCTCCAGAACCATTGAACAGAATGAGCTGAAATTTGGTCAGAAGCAGTGAAGAGTGGCTTCCTATAAAGTTTGTTCAAGAGAAGTTAAGAGTTGAAAAACATGGATTTCCGTATGGACCCATCAGTATCAAGATTTCTGGGGGCCATGTTGAATTTTTTATTTAATGGATTTTGATGCCCAAATTGGGCCTATATACGTTTATCTGGTCGAGAAATCAAAATCTGGCATTTTCGAATTTGTTCGATCGACGGTTTGGCGACCATCTTGGATTCGTTTCCCGCCAAATTCCCCCATAGTAAAGCAATTGGAAATTCAAAATGCGTTCTCCTCGGAAACCACTTGGTGGATTTCAATTATATTTTGCAGGAAGCATTATTATGTAATAGAGATCTGATTTTGTTTAAACAACGCTGGTCGGCCTATTAGGCCGGCGCCCATTTTGGATTTTGTCGTATTTCGTGAAAGGTTATAAAAAAAAAATCTCCTCCGAAACCACTTGGTGGATTGATTGAAACCTCATAAAATATCATGTCTTGCAGCGGCTGAATCAAGTATGTTCAAGGGAATTTGATTGGCTGAAAACTTGGGTGGCCATCTGGAATGACACAGTTTTCATGAAAATAACTTCTTTTCCAGAACCGCTGGATGGATCGGGCCAAAATTTGGCTGATATGATTAGAGACTGAGGAGCATTAGAGTTTGTTCAAGAGAAATTGAAATGTCAAAAAACCTGGCCGCTATCGACCAATCAAAATTCAGCATGATTGGTGGCCACTTAGAAGTTTTTTATTTGTTGAAATTTGAAGCCGAAAATGGTTTTCCATAAGATGTTTGGTCTTCTGATTCCAAATTCGCCATTGTCAATACTGTCGGACGAACGGTTTGGCATCCATCTCGGATCGTTCTCCCGCCAAAATTGCCAATGCTAAAGCAATTGGGAAATTGAATTGTCTTCTTCTCAAGAAGAACTGGGCCGATTTCATTTATATTATTTTTACTGCCGTTGTTGACACACGATTGTTTGTTTTTCAAAACCACACGTTCAATGATGGGTAGACTCGGCGGATAAAGAAGATTCCTACTGTAACCGTCTCACATAATTCAATAAAATTGACAGCATTAATCCAACTTGATCAAATCTAAGAGGCTATTTAGGGTCTAAGCCACCTATAAGAGCTGGCTCAGATAAGGTTCTCATATTATATTTACTGCCGTTGTTGACACACGATTGTTTGTTTTTCAAAACCACATTCAATAATGGGTAGACTGGGCGGATAAAGAAGATTCCTAATGTAACCTTCTCACGTAATTCAATAAAATTGACAGCATTAACCCAACTTGATCAAATCTAAGAGGCTATTTAGGCCCTAAGCCACCTATAAGAGCTGGATCAGATGAGGTTATCGTCTTAGTGACCAGGATGCTAGCTGCTTGGCCCCCGCTGCATCACCACTTGTGGCTATATTATTAGGGGCCAAGCTGCTGCTTGGCACCCTATTGTTTTCGTTCTGTTTATTATTTTTATTATTTTTTATTATTCCATGCTTTATTTGTTCGTGAATAGCGCGAAAACAAAAATGCTGATGAAATTCAACCTTTGCATGACAAGAGGGCCTTATTAGAACAAACGTTTTACATGTTAATAGATATGATTTTCTAGATCAGTTGGCAGCCATCTTGGATTTCCTGAAAAATTTCCCACGTTTTAAAAAATCGTCTTCTCCCGAACCACTGAAGGGAATGAGCTGAAATTTGGAAAAACTTATTGGAGACTATGTCTTATAAAGCTTTCTGCAAGAGAAGTCGATAGCTTGAAAAACACGAATTTGCGTATGGACCTGGGGGGCATTACAGTTTGTTCAAGAGAAACTGATATGTCAAAAAGCATGGCCGCCATCTACCAATCAAAATTCAGCATGATTGGTGGCCACTTTGAATTTTTTTATTTGTTGAAATGTGAAGCCGAAATTGGTTTTACATAGGTTTTTAGGTCTTCTGATTCTAAATTTACCATTTTCAATACTGTCGGACGAACGGTTTGGCGGTCATTTTGGATCGTTTTCCCGCCAAAATTTCCAATACTAAAGCAATTGGAGAATTGAATTGTCTTCTTCTCAAGAAGAACATTATTTTTACTGCCGCTGTTGACACACGATTGTTTGTTTTTCAAAACCACACGTTCAATGATGGGTAGACTCGGCGGATAAAGAAGATTCCTACTGTAACCGTCTCACATAATTCAATAAAATTGACAGCATTAATCCAACTTGATCAAATCTAAGAGGCTATTTAGGCTCTAAGCCACCTATAAGAGCTGGCTCAGATAAGGTTCTCGTCTTAGCGACAATGATGCTAGCCACTTGCACCCCCCCCCCCCCCCCGATGCATCGCCGCTTGTGGCTATATTTATTATTATTATTATTATTATTATTATTATTATTTTTATGACCAGCGTCCCCACCAACACAACAAATGCTTCCACCACCAGCAGCACCACACTCACCGGGGTCTCGGCTTGTCAATCTTTGTGTTGTCACCCGAAGTTCTCTTTGGTGAGTTTAAAGCTGAAGGCCGAAAAGCGAACCCGTGTAGTGGTGCTATCGAGTTCTCAGGATGTGTGTGTGCATGCGTGCGTGCGTGTATGTGTGTGTGTGTGTGTGTGCGTGCGTGCGTGCGTGCGTGCGTGCGTGCGTGCGTGCGTGCGTGCGTGCGTGCGTGCGTGCGTGCGTGCGTGCGTGCGTGCGTGCGTGCGTGCGTGCGTGCGTGCGTGCGTGCGTGCGTGCGTGCGTGCGTGCGTGCGTGCGAGCGAGCGTGCGTGCGTGCGTGCGTGCGTGTGTGTGTGTGTTGAAGCCTAATTGCTCCGTCTCCTAATCCCCACGCCCTTAAAGTTGCTTTCCCTTACGTCTCGACATGTCGCCCATCACCCAACCAGTTGTTCTATCTCGCGTACAAACATGTCGCTGCCCCCAGGGCTACAGGAGTTCCCATCTCGCTGCATTCCATGCACTGCTCAAACACTTGACGCGCTTGAATGATCCACTGACTAAAAGCGGATGCGAAGTCCATACTGTAGGTCAGATGAGACTCCAAAAATCATTGCAATGCGTAGTTGCAACAACTTCTAGCAACATCAACTAAAGAAAATCAGGCACGTTCCAGGACGCCAGCATCTTAACCAGAATCTCAAAACAGACCATAAAAAATAAGAGGGTTAAGAATGTCCGGCTAACTGCTAATTATTATGCAAATCTGGAACTTAACAAAAGCTGCGCTGCTGAAAATATGTGTTCGTCTCCTTTGACTAGTTATGTGGTGACTACTCATCCAACGAACGCATTCCCATACTAAATGTGGTCAGCTACCTGTGTTTGGCTGTCCAGTACTTACAACAGACTTTGACCAGCTGCACTGTAGAACTCCATGCTGTTAATTTCTTGAAACATGACATGTACACACTGAAGAAGAAGAGTGTCCCTCCCACATGTACATACGGAGAACCGAAATCGAGTTTTGTGAATTGGTTCAAAACTCGCAATTCGATTGACTTGAAAGTTGTCACAACTGACAAAACACGATCCGACTAACATGTTTGTTTCAATATTGTAGATGTGTCCATGCCATTCTTTCAGTGACTATTTTTGCTTGAGAAATGTTAGGAAAAAATGCTTTGTGTCTTGCTTGAGTGATATGCCACTGATTATCGGTTTGCCTTTTGTTATGTCATAGTTTAACAAATCTTCCAGTCTCACATTGTGTACAACTCTTTCTATTTCTGATATTAAGCATTTCAGGCACATCATCTCATTTGTGGCTAGGTGATCGCTCACTTTGATTTTCTGTGGTTTAGTTTCAGGCCAGTCTAGGATAACAAAATGTATTCCGATTTCATTTGGTGGTCCCACATATAGATATTATATACCGACTAGATCACTCATGAGCATCTCAAAAAGCGGTATTTCAGAGTTCAGTATTTTCTCCCCAGATGCATAGTCTCCAAAATAATATGTTTTTGTTACTAAACTTAGCCTATTATGTAATCAAATAAAGCGTCAGGTTAATATAGCGGGTACAACTTTATTTCTGATAAAAATATATACATTTTCGGTTGTTCAATTTCTCTTCAAAATACCAAAAGATAATTTAAAAATTTTGAAGGCTATATATTCAGCTAATCGACTGCGTCAGTGAATACCCGGTCAGCGCAATTGCGATTTGCTGAACTTACGTCTTCGGCGGTCGCGACAACTAGCGGCCACTAGTGCGGGTACGCGCATGAGCCATCTCGCCAACATACACGATATCTATGGTACAGTCAATCATGACAGAATCCTTCCGTAATCGGAGTCCATGCTTATAAGCGTCAATACCACCATGTGTTGCTTTTCCATTGCCAGCACACTGTCAGCTATTCACATCAGCTCATATTATACGTGAAGTCATTAATAACTTCAATATTTCGGGTAGTACATTATTTTGCGATTTACTTTCCATCGTCATAGTTGATTTATTATCTTCATGGTGTTGGGTGTCTGTTTCTTACATATCTTATGCATATCATTTTAGATAACAGCTGTGTAAGGCAGTGTCCTGAACAAAATCGTGTGCACACGCGTTCATTGTGTCACCCCGCAAGCCTGTCTGTCCATACAATCATTTCTGATCACAGTTTTGTGAATAATCCAGATCACGTATGTCCATATTTACTGGAATACGCATGTACATCGCTTTACTGTGAAAATGTGTTTAGACGCAAATGCTTTCTCAACTTCCGATGCCTGGCTGGGGAAGTTTCTCATCTGAATTACAAAAATCATCGAGTTCTCCGAGACGCCAAGCCAAGCCATATATCCAAGGTTGGTGAAGAATACTACACCAATAGAACTTCAGTTAGCGTGCCGGCAATTTCTTCTTTTTTTCCCCCGATGACATTGAGCATGGCCTTTGACCATTTGACACCAAAATCGATACAGTTTTTAGGGACTGCAAGCGCCAAGGTTGGTCAAACATCCGTCAATTGAACTTAAGTTATACCGCCAGACATTGATTAGCTTGGTCTTTGACCTCTTGACCTCAAGATCGACACACATCTTTTGGACCCCAACGCAAAAGAAGTACCCCTTTTGCAGAACTTGAGCTTATCGCATAACACAGACTATTCATTTTGATCCGAAAATGGATACAACGGAGGGATCCAGTTTTAGGAATGCCCCGCCCATCTTTAACTAAACTCCACCCACGCTTCGCGCATGGTAGGATCGATCGATCCCTGAACTTCCTGCTGTCAATTTCCACCAAATAGCAACAGCGTCCAGTCAAATTAGTTTCAAAATATTCAGCAGCATGTTTATTAAGTAGTAAAGACATACAATTCTTGCAACCTGACGGACTAATGCGCGCTTAAGACGGACTAAATCTAGATATTCATGACGTAACTGATTATGATGTAGCCCTACACATCACGTAGTTGTTTATGACGTCATATGATTGACTGAAAAATCGAATTCCTCAACTCTTCGGTAGCCTAAGCGTATGTTACCAACATTCACTCAAGTTTGGCCAATATCCCTTCAGTAGAATTTGAGGTTTTGCTTTTTTTTAAATCTTTCGATGACCTTGAACATAACATTTCACCTTTTGACATCAAGATTGGAACACTTTCGAGTACTTTCTCAATTCCAAGCCATCACCCAATGTTGATTAAGATCTATTCACTCGAACTGGAGTGTGTGCGCGTGTGTGCGCACGAGTGTGTGTGCGTGTGTGTGTGCGTGCGGGCGTGCGTGCGTGCGTGCTTGCGTGCGTGCGTGCGTGCGTGCGTGCGTGCGTGCGTGCGTGCGTGCGTGCGTGCGTGCGTGCGTGCGTGCGTGCGTGCGTGCGTGCGTGCGTGCGTGCGTTCGTGCGTGCGTGCGTGCGTGCGTGCGTGCGTGCGTGCGTGCGTGCGTGCGTGCTTGCGTGCGTGCGTGCGTGCGTGCGTGCGTGCGTGCGTGCGTGCGTGCGTGCGTGCGTGCGTGCGTGCGTGCGTGCGTGCGTGCGTGCGTGCTTGCGTGCTTGCGTGCTTGCGTGCTTGCGTGCTTGCATGCTTGCGTGCGTGCGTGCGTGCGTGCGTGCGTGCGTGCGTGCGTGCGTGCGTGCGTGCATTGCAGAGAATTTGCTTTAACTGATCCGCGTTAATGTTAATGGGATTTGCTACAGATGCAAGCAGTTTTCTTGTCCTAGCTGGTAATAATTTGACGTCACGCACATTAACTCTTTCAACCCAATGTCTAAGAACCCAGTCTTTTGTCAACTTAAGCATTTAATGGAGAAATCACCAGAGCAGCCTCTTCAGTGGTGTTGAGGAATGGCAATTTGCAGGCTAAGAGACTATTTTATAATTTACCGCTGGAATGGCTGGTTCGGTTACCGAGCCAGTCAGTCCAGTGATAAATATGTTTTAAAAAAATAGTCTTGGCCTTCAAATGGACACGGATTATGCAGAAATTGGAATTTTCTAGACATTTTAATGTTCAAGCTGACCAAATCAGCATCTATTCGCAGGACAACGGAACGCTTTTTGTAAATTCCATTGGTAAATTAAAAAAGGCAATTGGGTTGCATTAACTGAGCAAAAAAATGTAAAGAATGTAATTTTAACACATGTATGTATGGTTACTGTATTCTGCGGCTTTAGTAGTAGAAACATCCTACAGCTGCAATCAGTCCTTCTTCGCTTTTGCCCACTGTGTCTTGTCCTCAGCCGAAATCCTTAGCTTCCTTCAGGTCCATTTTTGACTTGAGTGTACCGAGACCTGCTTTCTTGAGGTCATCTCGGAGCACGCTTAGCAGATTCTCTTACACATCTTGACCAGTAAATTGTTAATTAACATAATATTAATAGCATTTGGAGTGCTTTGATGCGCTGTTGATACAGAAGTTAACTACAAAACAGTCTCACAGCTAAGATGCTGAGTATTCTGAGACAACTTGGTGCGGGACCTGTACAACATATTTATAGAATTTTATTATTAAATGATAAATTAATTTTCGCATTTGCTTTTTCGGGATCAAAGACTTTCATCGCTGTATCGCAATCGCTGTGTCTCAGTTTTACAGCCACAACATAAACAAAATGTTAATCCTAGGTTTCAATTTAAAAGATACTACATGCATGTTGGTGTATATTTTGAAACCAATTAGATATATCCAATCAAATTATCTCTTTAACACACCCGATGTCTAGAACCTCAATACTATACAGGTAAGCTGTTGAAAATTTTGAAACTAATTTGACCGGAGGCTGTTGCTAACTATGACAAAATACTCAACAAAATGTTTTATTATATTGTAACCTCATCAAAGACATGCAATTCGTACATTTTTGCGACGGACTTTTCGATTTTCGTGACGTAGCTACGTCATTTTGATTGTGACGTCAGCTAAATCGTGATGTAATTGATTATGATGTCAGACATTTGAGTGGCAGATCGGATCGGTCCTTTGCTCATATTGCCAACTCGTGCTTGTCTCCAAACGCGATCTCTTGTAGGTCCGAGGCGAACACATATTCCAAGCTGCTCATTCGGCTCCAATCCAGACCTCGTGATTTAGAAAATCAGCCACGGATATGGGTGTGTATGCA
This sequence comes from Chaetoderma sp. LZ-2023a, assembly GCA_034401795.1. Taxonomy (NCBI): domain Eukaryota; kingdom Metazoa; phylum Mollusca; class Caudofoveata; order Chaetodermatida; family Chaetodermatidae; genus Chaetoderma; species Chaetoderma sp. LZ-2023a. The sequence goes on from JAVVLW010003668.1 coordinate 100,893, forward strand.
CACGCATGAACATGCACACACGTATGTGCGTGTCTGTCAGCACAGGTTTACGCGTGTGCGCGCACGCACGCACGCACTCACACAAGCGCGCATGCGCGCACAGTGCGTATGTGTTTGAGTGTACGCGGGTGTCTGTTTCTTTATGCGCATGCTCACGGCTATGTATATGTCCATGCATGCTAAGGCATCATACGAATACTTGCATACACTTGTATTCGCGTATGTGTATATCTTTGCGGATATTCGACGGGCTTGTATGGCTCCACATGTGTACATGTATGTGTATTTATGTGTATGCAAATGCAAATGCATGTTGATATGGGCGTGTATGCATGTACACGTATACGTACATTTGCGTGCATATTGGATGGTTGTATGTATAAAAGGCGTATGTATGTGTCCACGTGTGGGTAGGGTTTCGGAGGTGTGTGGGGAATGGAGGTGGGTGTGTGTGTGTGTGTGGAAGGGCTTTGAAATCTAGATGTTCTGAGATGGCGCATTGGCTTGGTTGGCAAAACCGTTTCGCCACACAAGCTTGGAAGTCCAATCCAAAGAGCCGAATTCAATCCCGCGTTCAGGCATGTGATCAAAGTGAGTTGTGACTACGCTCTGATAGTGTACATATTAGATTCAGGTCTCAGCCCTTTGTCCGATGTGTCCCTGACATCCATGCCTGATTCATGGGAATACGGGATTAGTGCACCAATTAGACACACCGTGCAGCATAGTTGGCAGGCTGCTCTAAAAACTCAACCTACGTCATAGCTGTAATCTCCGCTGTCGGTGACCCCTGAGATGCGCATGTCTAAAACCTTGTAAATAAGGTGCTAATTCACTGTAAACACACATGACACGCTCTGTTTGGGATATGTGGCCGGTGGGTTTGTCGGCATGCGGCGCTGTTGTATGGGCGGTGATTCCATATAATGGAGGAATCTACGAACTAGAACACATTTACTGAAGTAACTGTAAATCTGCGATGACTGGGCATTAAGGAGTATTATAAGCCCTCTTCTCATATGATCATTGACCATGTCTGATGCTGATCTGATAAAAAGTCTTAAGTGTTGTCGCAGTTTAAAGATCTATAGTTGAAATTACCATAGATTTACACAGGGTATGGAAAAGCTGATTTCTTGAAAACAGATAGCCTTGGCCCTAGAGTATAAAATAATGTGTCCTAATTTGCTGTAGTGGAATTTTTACCAAAATCAAGGAAAATGCCATTAAATGTCAAATAAAGGAGAAATTAATGAATTAAAGGTAAAGGGAGGCAATTCATGCAAAATACCTGACCAATTTTTGTTTTTGGCATGAATTACCCTCCCCCCCCCCTTTACCTGTTGAAGTTGATTGTGTCAGTTCAATATGATGAATTTAGATTCTCATGATGGTTGGAAAGTGACCCGTCCAAGGTCAAGGTCAATCAGGGGTCAAAGTGACCAATTTTACCTTTACCTGTTGGAGTTGATTGACACAATTAAATCTCGTGAATTTCGCTTGTTTCTGACTACCTGGGCCAAACAAAATTCATTAATTTCTCCTTTATTTGACATTTGATGACAGTTTCCTTGATTTTGGGTCGAATGTGTGACTACGGATTCTGGAAGGATGCTAAGTTTCAACATGATCTGCAGAAACCTTAAGGGGAGTCGCCATCAGAATACCACTCTCATACATTTTCCTTGGGGCATTTTGAGCTAGGATAAGCGTATTCCTCGGAAATTATTCAGTGGATCCAAAAGAAAAATAAAAACATCCCAGGCTCTAAGGTGTACTGAAAGTGTCTCAAGTTTGGAGGCTAGAAATCGCAAATAGTACTCAGTGGACCAGGAAAATATGTGGGTGTCAGATGCGGGTTAAGATAGGCTAGAGGTCTGTTAAGTTTCTCCATGATCTGCAAGAAACTCTAGGACGAGTTGCTGTCCGAATAGCACTCCCTTACATTTCCAATTGGATATTTTGGACAAGAAAACGTGGAACTCTCGGGAACCATACACCAGATCCAATTTCTGTAGATGATCTATACATGCCAGGAGCGTACTAGAAATGTACCAAGTTTAGATATGATATTTTCAAAACTGGGTCATTTATCATCAAATCAATTTCCAATACATTCCCTATTGACATATTTGTCTATGATACAACAATCTCAATATCTCATGAACCGTTCGGGATATCGGAGTTCTGTAAATGGTGTCTGAGAGGCAATTCTGCCCTGGATCAGGCGATCTAAATGCTGAAACAATCCGACAATAATCCCGTCATCTATCTTCAAATCATGGAAATATTTTTAGTGTGCAGATTTGCAATAATAGAAATGTTAATATGTCCACTCACGATTTTATTTTAGTAAGCAATAGTAGCCTCTGGTATCTAGGCATGTCAAAAATGGCAATCCTCTGACAGGGATAGAAGTAAAAATTATCATGATGTCAAATAATTGTTTTTATTCAGCATTTTCTAAAAAATTGATAACTGAACCGAAAAGATTTTTTTGGCCAACTTGCGGGTCAACAGATCCTAGAAATATGTTATGTTTCAAGATGATACGGAAAAAATCCTAGGAGCAGTCGCTGACAGAATATTGCTCCCATACATTCCCTATGGGACATGTTGGGAACGGAAATGTAGCGTTCTGAAAGGTTAACATGTTCGCTATCGATTTTATTTTGTTAATCCATAGTAGTATAATGTATCTATGTATCTGGCAAATATCAAGCATCTGACCAACCTAGAAATATGAAGTATCGTGATGCAAAAAAATTTGGCTTATGACAGATTTTCTCAAAAAGCGGGTCACTGTACCCAAAAGATATTTTGGGGCACCATGTGAGTCAAGACATGCCATATGATTTTTCCAGTTTCAAGACGATAGAGGCACAACTCTAGGAGCAGTCAGTATCCGAATATTGCTCTCATGCATTTCCTATGGGGACATGGGGGCACGGAAATGCAGAGTTCTGAATGGGTAACACGTTCGCTAACGATTTTATTTCACTAATCGAGATAAGTATAATACATCTACATATATGCCAAGCTTCAACTATCTGACTACCCTAGAAATATGAAGTATCTTGATTCCAAGAAATTCGCCTTATGCCGGATTTTCTCCAAATCTGGTCACCGTAGCCAAAATATATTTGGATGAAGATGCAGAGCAATACATGCTAGAAGTCTCTGAAGTTTCAAGATGTCAAGGAAAAACTCTAGGAGTAGTCTCTGTCCGAATATTGCTCCCATACATTTCCTATGGGACTTGTTGCCCGCGGAAATGCGGACATCTCGGAAACCATACACCCGATCGAGAAGAAAGGTAACAGCACACTAGATCCCAAGGGGCACTACAAGTTGACCAAGTTTGGAGTTAATCAGATCAAAACTATAGGAGCAGATAGTTTGCGAAAATCCTTGAGAATAACAATAATAATAATAATAATAATAATAATAATAATAATAATAATAATAATAATAATAATAATAATAATGATGATGATCCTGAGAAAAAACAATAATCTGCGATAGATCGCAGATTAATAACGAATAGCGATGGCATCTCTTTGATCTTTGGAGTGTAAATATGGAATTTCAGCGGATGACGGGTGGAGGGCAAACTCTTATGTTTGCCCCCGCCCACCCCACGCACCCCCACCCTCGGTCCAAAGGTGTATTTATGGTGGGTGAAATTACCCCCCACCCTTTGACCCCTCTTCCTAAGCCTATGTACATATATCCATGTTAGTATCATAGTACGTGCATGCTTTTCAGCGACGCCTACGTGAATACATGCATGTATGTGCATGTGTGTATATAAATGTGTATATAAATGTGCGCGCGAATGCAAATAGGTATGTGTATGAACATCTGTGTATGGGTTTGTGTCTGACTGTATGTGTGCATCTGAGTAGGCAGGTATGTGAGCATTTCCGTGTGATCATCTTAGTATGCGTTCGTGTGCATATGCATGTATGTGTGCGTGTGTCTTAGTATGCCTTGGAATGTGTATTAACTTATATGCGTGCGATAGTGTGCATGGTTGTACGCACGTTTCGCAGCTTTATGCATGAATGCATAGATATATGGTTACGTGCATGCGTGCATGTGCTCATACGTGCGTTGTTGCGGGTTGTCTCGCGGGTATGTGTTTAGATATCTCAACCAACGCTATAGAGAAACAAGTTACGAATCACAGTATATTTAATAGCTTAGAAAGCGAATACAAGTAAATGGATGTAACATTAAAATGCATATGGAATAATCATACACAACAGGATAATTACCAACTACTTTTTGAACGCTATTTAGTATATTTAGACACCGACATGATTTTTATATCTTGTTTTCAAACGGCAGTATTTTTTATAACTACAGGTTATCGTTGGCGATTCGGTACAATATCATCATTAGAGATATAATAAGTCTATTGTGGGATCCATTTCTAGCTGTGTCCCGCCCATTTCTAGCTATGTCCCTCCATTTTCTAGCTATGTCCCGCACATTTCTAGCTATGTCCCGCCCAGTTCTAGCTACCCCCAGTCTACTTTTAACGAGCGTTGAAATAGATTTACATGGGTCTGTACTTTTAATCCTGAATTTCCAGAATACAAATTTCAAGGTAATTTTGCTGGTAACCGACGGCAGCAACAGCTCATTAGTCTCAAAATATTCTATAGAATGTTTAGTAAATTGTAAATCTATCAAAGACATTTGAATGAATGTCATGCGCAACTCTGTCATAACCATTAAATAATTCCCCAAGTGTAGAAATTGTATGTCTTTGCCCTTTACTATGTAATAAACAGTATGTTGAATATTTTGAAACTAATCTGATTTGGCGCTGACGCTATAGAGAAACAAGTTACGAATCACAGTATATTTAATAGCTTAGAAAGCGAATACAAGTAAATGGATGTAACATTAAAATGCATATGGAATAATCATATACAACAGGATAATTACCAACTGCTTTTTGAACGCTATTTAGTATATTTAGACACCGACATGATTTTTATATCTTGTTTTCAAACGGCAGTATTTTTATAACAACAGGTTATCGTTGGCGATTCGGTACAATATCATCATTAGAGATATAATAAGTCTATTGTGGGATCCATTTCTAGCTATGTCCCGCCCATTTCTAGCTATGTCCGTCCATTTTCTAGCTATGTCCCGCACATTTCTAGCTATGTCCCGCCCAGTTCTAGCTACCCCCAGTCTACTTTTTACGAGCATTGAAATAGATTTACATGGGTCTGTACTTTTAATCCTGAATTTCCAGAATACAAATTTCAAGGTAATTTTGCCGGTAACCGACGGCAGCAACAGCTCATTAGTCTCAAAATATTCTATAGAATGTTTAGTAAATTGTAAATCTATCAAAGACATTTGAATGAATGTCATGCGCAACTCTGTCATAACCATTAAATAGTTCCCCAAGTGTAGAAATTGTATGTCTTTACCCTTTACCATGTAATAAACAGTATGTTGAATATTTTGAAACTAATCTGATTGGGCGCTGATGCTGTTAAATTAGTTTTGAAATATTCACCAGCTTACCTGTATATTTTTCTTAATATTGGGATTCTGGGAATTCAGTGTTCAATCGATCCCAATACGGGAAATGCAGAGGAGGAGTTTAACTAGAAATGGGTGTGGCATATATAGAAATGGAACCTGCATTGCCGCTATCTGTCGTTAGGCTAAATAATGATCTTTCCTGCTTCACAATCACATAAGTATACTGTACAAATAATGAACACTAAACCGTTGAATATTTTGGAACTAATTTGATTGGAGGCAACAACAGTTTCAAGTTAATGGTGTATATTCACACCAAAATGCTTCAAAATGAAATTGTTATAAAATATAAACTTTTAGATAGTGGGGCGGATAAATGCAAAGTAGATGACTGGCAAAACAGCATGGAATTTGTCATATTTGTGTTTTTAGTATGCTGCATCCAAAAATAAGAGGAGACAAGTTGTAAAATGAGCGCATCTTGCTTAAAATGGAGACTTTTCAAAATGGCAGCCATTTATACCGATAAAAGTATTCTTTCTTATGCTGTCACACATGAATGGAATTACAAAACCAAAATAGATGATATATCATTTAATTAGTGTAATATGTATTTATAGCTGATCAATATTGCATAATTCTCAAATTAGCAAAGCCGCATGGCTATACGTCACATATCATGCTTTCTGGCAGAAGTGTGCCTGTTTGCACATATCTGCTGCACTGGCATATAAATGATATAAACTGTTTTGGGGAATCCTCAGATATTAACGAACTTAAGACCATATTCTGTTGTCCATGAGCAATGCCGGATTGGATAATGGATCTGAAATTGAAACAACTCTTGCTAGGAATAACGCTGAATGGCACAACGCATATACAATGCATTAGCAGGGTTCAGAAACGAAAACACAAACTGGACACGACACGTCGTCCAAGGTCTCAACACCTGTCAAAGGTAACCTGTGGGACACCACATCTTTGGGTCCGTCAGAGGCACTACATTTTGTTTCTGTCACATAGCTATAGTGATAGAACCTCAACAAAAATACCACTGTACCACTGTGTAGAGACATTGAATGTTGACCACAATGTTCGAGCAGTGGCCACAGATCTGAATTATACAAATTGCTAGCTAGCTGGCTAACTAAACCTATGGGGTGGTTGGATATGCCAGCTAAAGACCAGTATGACTGATTTATACATAAGTAAGGCCAGTGTTATGAGTCGAAATGGCTGTCATGCCACGCCAATGACGACTGGTTGATTTATATAGTGGACTCTGTCATCTTCAGGCAGATTTAGCTGGCACTGCACATGAGGAGTTCGACTTATTAATCGGGCCTTACAGACCATGTGAACGACATCAAGTCACTATTACACCAGAACCACTTGCTCTAGCAGAACTGGGCACGCTTGGTCAGCCACTATGCGCCAATGCAAAGAATGTGCAGTGGCCATCGCCTTCATTGTATGAAGAGGGCAAGTACATTGTACTACTAGGGAGGGGTGGTGGCGGGCCTTCATATATGCTTCATATGGAGATGGCGACGCTCAACCTCAAGGGAGATTGGTTGAAAGAAGTGGCTGGACTGCTGTTTTGCCAAGTGCAAATATTACAAGTGGAGGTCAAACTGAGGGGCCCTGATACATCTAGATCACAGTTGTCTCATCAGGTAACAACTGCTGCTCTGGTCATGCCACAGATGGATTCAATTATCTGCAAAAGGGACTACAACTTCAGATGATATTTTGCCTTTTTCAGAATGCTGTAAGCTGATGAAAGTCAAGCACTCACAGCTCTGTTACTGAAGCTAGACTCTCATATTAGAGCTCATCTTTCTGTAGCTTCTTCAATCACAACACGAAGGGAACTTCAAAACGTATGTGGAAGCACTTAGGACAATCATACCATGAATATCCACGTTGGGCCACTACCATTATTCCCGCTGGCTCATCATTCATGTCTGTTATCGCGTACATCTCCATGACCATTGACCGATTGCTTTTTTCATAATTCTGCAAAGGAAATTTCGTGCCTCGAAAGACATAATACAAATTTTCAGTGATGGCACATGACCATGTTGATGCACAACTCCATGCCTTGGTCAAAAGTGAAGGAGGTTTAATTTGAATAACCGAGGATGAAGGAGCCTTGCGACGGTTGTTGGTAGTTGGACCAGAAGTATCAAAAATTTTAAAGGAGAATGAGGATAATCAAATATAAGGAAGTACAAATAGTTATCAGCATGAACAAATATCAAGCAGACAAACATCATTTGCTTCTGCTGTGAGGATTGAGATGTGCAACCGATTTGCAGATGAAATTGTTGAATTTTCTACTTGAATGAAAGCAATCATGTCGAAAGAGTGATTAAACCTATACGAACTGTAAAAGAAATTAGCAAGAGCCAGTACAACACTTTTGCAGATGACAGAATTGAAAAGTGGCACACGCCTTTCTTTGACACCATAGGCGAACAACATAGCATTATTCAAATCGGGAAGAGGATATATTATCAAAATAAAAGACGAAGCACGCCAGCCTGAAAACAGACATTCAGTTGTCCTCCAGGATGTATATATCTTGTCACTCTAGAGAGGGTATCTAGAAACGTTCTTCCAACATGAAACCCACGCGCGTGGCCACCATCGTTAGCTAAAGAAAATACAATGAGCAAGGGTCGATTAGATCCAAAGAGATCCAAAATTACAATCAAATCATTTAGTAGATATTTGCAATACGTGTTCATGCCATACACACCTAAAGAACGTCAGTCCTCTAACAGATTGGCTTTAGTTTCCGATGTCCACGATATGAATAGCTTGTAAACACATGTCAGACAAAGTCGTGGTGATGACATAGCCCTCCTAGTGGCTGGCAACACACACATACACACACGCACGCACGCACGCACGCTCGCACGCACGCACGCACGCACGCACATTCCTGAAAACTGGGCAAACTTCATGTGTTTTGATTCAAACAAAGCATGGTTGTTTACATTTTTGGCAAATGAAATCAGATCCGCTAATGTCCCAGAAGGCACGATTCCACTTTCAACAGATGATGAGGACATTGTGTCGACATATGAGTTCGATATATCAGCCATCAAACATTACACCCATTAAGAAGCAGATTGCATAATGTTGTATGCGTCACGCGCCTGTCAGATGAGATATCAACATATCATAATTCAGGCGACTGACACCGATGTTCTGTTATTGACAAGCGTTGCAGCATGTGTCCTTCGTGGATGTGACATTTGGTTGGCCTTTGGGCATGGAAGTAAGTTTCGATATTTTCCCTGCTCATATTATTACATATTAGTTAGTAGGGAAGGGGTTACGGTGATTGCTGTTCATGAATGTTGTCTGTCGCATGATGTGATACAGTATCGTTCATCGAGAGTGTAGAAAAGTATACAGCATGAGGTTTTGCACTCTTCAGCATCTTCTACAGACTGTCGTGTATACCTAATGTGCTATTTTAGTGTGGCATGGGAGAATTGTATAGGTATTTTGTGTCACTTTAAAATTGGACTCGTTGAAAACTGTCAATAAGGCTCGTTCATATGGCAATCGAAACTATTATATAGAAGATTCTTCCCTCATCATGAGGCAACATGGTAAATGTGTTGCATACTAAGATGGTAATGTTTCGGGGCAAGCACTTGTGCGGAATCCAACTCTACCATCGCCTGCAGAATGGGGCTGGATGAGAGACGTCGATGACAGCTGGATTCCCATGTGAAAAACTCTTGCAGAAGCATCACATGCGTGTCCTGATCGTATCAATTTCGTTTCATTACATCTAGTCATACGTATAAAAGCATACAATCTTAACATAATTATTACATAATAAAGAATATGTTGCATTAGCACTTATATGACGTTACACGCTATCAATTGATGAGACAGAATGGCTAAAAAGTAAATGTTTGTGGTACAAATATGGGAAGGCATGGGGAATTGAATGATATTTACAGTATAGCTCATAAATATGCTAACATCTTTCCAAAACAAAAACAGAAACATGTTAGTTCATACAACTTTGAACACGACGCAAGAAATGTTCTGTTTTCAATATCTTGGACTAAGTGAATCTAAAATACTCAACATTACATTTTATTTTGTTTTGCAAACATGTTAAGTTATTTTTGTTAGCTGTACTGTACATTAATCTGGCAGTACAATACAGGATTTAACAGGAGATCGGAATCCCTTTAAAACTCGAGAAGAAGTTCAGCCGGCTCTCCGGTACCATGCGCGTTGGTCCCTCTCACTGCCACGTAATGCGCATGGCCATCAACAATCTTGTCCAAGGTTATGATCTGTGAACGAGCTGTAAGATATAACAGGCGATAGATTCAATTCACCTTGCCAGAGTACCCACCCATCATATGACGTCACAATGAACTCTGTGATGTGTGCAATGACATCATAATGAATGGTGTCATGAATGACGTCGATAAGTACGTCACGAATATTTGAAGATGGTCTATGCGTTGTTGTACACATTGTTTGCTTTTATTATTTAATAAATATTCTGTTGAATATTTTGAAACTAATTTGACTGGCCGCTGTTGCTGCCAGTCAAATTAGTTACAAAATATTCAACAGCTTCCCTGTATAGTTTTCAGGAAATCGACAGCTAGGGCATTTCAAGTTCAAGTTCAAGTTCAAGTTCAAAGTTGCTTTATTTCATGGTTTTTTCTATACAATAAATACAATCTAAACAGGCAGTCCATCAAAGGCATGGCCTATTGAGTGATGGACTCCTTACACACATTACAACATTTATACATTGACATATATATACTACACACAAGAGAGTGGCACAGTGACAAAACGGTGAAAAGCTACCTTGATATGAAAGTCCAGGACTATTTTGGTTTGTTTTGTGGAGTTCGGACATAAACTTTGATATATATATATATATCATATATACAAGTATTTAATACATATATGTCTTCCATTAGGCAGTGGGTGGGTAGGGCTGTCCCTTCTTTGATGTTTACATAGATATATGCCACTATGTGCACAAACATAAAACACACGGCATTCAAACACATATTTATGGCATTAGTATTTAAATACACTCATACATATTTGCTTAACTTGACTTAATTAAACATATATTATACATATACTCCCTAATTACATCATTATCTCATTTTATTTAAATTTAGTTTGGAGTGGTTTATTATTATATAGGACTTTTCTATGCTACTGAGGGTGGGGGGGGGGGGGCAGGGAAGAGCTCATCACTGTAATATAAAGTTGAGATGGTTAGAGTTTGTTAAGAATCAATAGATGCGTTGATCGTTTGTGGGTTATTTAGGTGTAGTAGTAGTGGTAGTAAACTGTGAAGTATGTTTGTGTTTAGACTTCTTACTTCAATTATTAGGTTATGTTAGTTTATCTATAGTGGTTGTGGTGGTGGTGGAATGTCATTAGGCTTGTATTATTATTAATTAGCAGAGAATCTGTGACCATCAGGTATAAATATATTAATTTAGTATTTGTCGATCATAGATTCCCTGGCAATCTTCTTAAAGGATTTCAGGTTTAATATGCTATCGCGTATTTTTGTACTGGTGCTGTTCCATAATTGTGTGGCTGCTATTGTAATTCGTCGTTTTCCTATTTCTGTTCGTGTAAATTGAGTGTGTAAATTGTGTTTTGTCCTAGTGTTGTGTTTGTGGATGTCTGTGCTTAGTGTGAAATTGGAGGCTATGGATTGTGGTAATGTATTGTGGTGAAACTCCTTTACAATGGTATACATCTGTAGTTTGCCTATGTCCTTTAGTTTTAATAGCTTTTCTGACTTGAATATATTCTGGCACTTTGCTGGTTTAGAAAAGAGTTTTAGTGCCTTTTTCTGTAGACTTTGTAGTTTTGTTAGGTTGCTTTTGTGTGTATTCGTCCAGATAGCGTTACAGTAGGTGAGATGCGGAAGAACAAGGGTGCAGTATAGAGTTTTAATTGTAGCTGGTGTCATGTAAGGTTTTAGTCTTTGTATGACACCTATGCCTCTTGCCACCTTTGCTGTTACCATCTCGATTTGTTTAGCCCAGGTCAAATGTTTATCCAATTATACTCCCAAGAATTTGGCAAATAGGGCCTCCTCAATTTCTTTTTTGTTTATGTAGATTTTTGGAATTTCATCTTTTTTTAGTTTGAGGTTTGTAAATAACATATAATTTGTTTTGTCAACATTCAGCGATAATTTGTTTATTGAAAACCAGTCAGTAATTTCTTCCATTTCCTTATTTGTTTTTCTGTATAAGGTGTCTATGTTGTCATCGCAGCAAAAAGCATTTGTGTCATCAGCGAACAGTATTAGTGGCATGTGCTTGCATATGTTAGGTAGACCATTCATGTAAAGAAGAAACAGCAATGGGCCAAGAATAAATCCCTGAGGAACACCACAAGTTAATTGCCTGTTTTCAGAGCATATTTCATTATATTGTACGCATTCTGTTCTTTTACTTAGGTAGATCTGGAACCAGGTGAGTGCACTGCCTCTTATACCATAATAGGCAAGTTTTTCTAGTAAGATCTGGTGGTTGATAGTGTCGAAAGCTTTTGAAAGGTCCAAGAAGATGTCTATTATACTTTGGGTTTTTTCCAGTGATTCAATAATATTTTCTGTCATTTCGGCTATTGCATGCATTGTTGAATGTTTCTCACGAAATCCATATTGCGATTTGTATACAATTGACTTTTTGTCCAGGTAATTTGTCAGTCGATTGTACATAAGGCGCTCTAGTAACTTGGAGAAAAGTGGAAGTATGGAGACTGGTCTATAGTTTGAGAAGTTAGTAGAATCCTTGGCTTTATAAATTGGTGTAACACGTGCTATTTTTAGTTTTGATGGGAAAATGCCTTGTGCTAGGGATAAGTTGCAAATGTGACTAAGTGGGATAAGGATATCCATAACACAGGTTTTATAAATGCGCCACTTAAAACCATCGATTCCGGCACTTTTGGCTGGGTTGAGTTTGTTTAGAACGTTAAAGATCTCTTCAGTGCTAGTAGGGTTAACGAGGAATGATGATTGATAGCTGCCTGTAAGGTAATCAGAAAATTTTTTCTCGGATGTTGATTGAATTTTGTTCGAAAGTTCTGGTCCTATATTTACGAAATAATCATTGAATCCATTGGCAATTTCGAATTTATCGGTAATGACCTTATTCTTGTGAAGAAATTGTGTCTGTTGTGCCGTATTGGTCTTGTTTAAAAGTGATTTAATGGTTTTCCATGTCTCTTTTATGTCATCTTTGGACTGTTCAAATTTCTTGTGATAATATGTTTTCTTAGCTGTTTTTATTATTTGATCTAATTTATTTCTATATTTTTAAAACTGAATTTCATAGTAATTAGTTTGACACTTGATAAATGTTAAGTAGAGCTGATGTTTTGTATGACAGGCAGCTATTAATCCACTTGTAAGCCAAGGTTTAGTTGGGTTATGCTTATATTTTTTACTTTCTTTCATTGGAAAGCTTTGTTCAAAAATAGTCGTGCGTATGTCATGAAATTTGTTGTAGGCATGCTCACATGACTAAATGTCTGTTACTATGCTCCAATCGACCTCTGACATAGATCTTTTGAATGTTTCAATGTTGAGCTGACAGTAATCTCTGCATTTAAATTTCTCCTGTTCGAATTGTTTCTGGTATGTTTGTTGTTTTTCTAGGAGAAATATAGGTAAATGATCTGAGATATCAGTTACAAAATCGGAGATCGATCAATGCCAACACGGCGAGGTGTGAGTGGAGCTTAGTTAGTGATGGGAGGGGCATAGCTAAAAATTGAAAGGTTCATTGTATATTTAAATTGTGTCTTGGGACTGCCATAATTTGCCACAATACACACATTTTATTACAATAATGACATCACGGTTTATCCTGCCTGATATAAATAGCACAGCTGAAAACCAGGGATCATTTTATGAAATATTTAGACCTCCGCAAACTAAATAGGCTATCCTGTCAGTCTGCCTGCCTGCCTGCCTAAGCGCCTGCCTGCCTGCCAGTCTCTCCGTCTATCAGTAGACCTGTGTTGTTCTGTTCCATATGTTTTTACAGACTTACATTTGCTCCCCTTTAGATATTTAAGGGAAGATTAGTAGATTGGTTTACAACGATGAGTTATAGTTCAAGTTCTAGTTTCTTGTGTTTTCGTACATTTTGCATGGAGTTATTGACCATCTAGACTTGAAATATCAAAGATATTACTTCTTTCAAGACATTAAACTGAAAATTTGGTATGCTGTTTTAGTATGAGAAATTACGGAACAAGTTCGATCTTCAGAACTTTCCGTCGATACTTTTCGAGTCATGCCCATTTTTAACATTCCCAAAATGATAATTTTCCCAGACTTGTGATCGCTGTCCTTCAAGATATTGAACTGAAAATTAGCATATTGCGTTAGCATAAGGAGCTACATATCAAATTCGAGATTATGACCTTTCCGTCAATTTCTTATAGGCAGCAACAATCTTCAGTCTAATTGGTTTCAAAATATACAACAGCTTACCTGTAGAGTTACCTTGAAATTGGGATATTGTGGATTCATGTTTCAAAGAATATAAATCGATCCTAGCACGAGCGAAAGCTGGGTAGAGATTAACTAGAAATTGGCGTGGCATAGTTAGAAATGGACCCATCTATTATGTGCTGTGTCGATGTCTGTGATTGGCTGGCATCGACACAGCAGACATGTACAGCCTTTTTCGTGTTATTACTCACTGTTCCCCTAAGCTACCACCTAGCAATTCTTCCTCATGTCTTCCTCTATCTTCTCCTCACCATCATCCTACTCTATCTTCTCCTTTCCCTCCGTTCCTCTCTCCATTCAGCTTCCTGTTCCCCCTCTGACGGCTGAGTGCTATCCTGATGCCACATTAGCACAGTTCAGAATAATGGCTATGTGACACCAAGATGACCTTAGCTCAGTGATTATTCTGAATATTGGCATCAAACAAAAATGAAAATCCAACCAAGGCCAATTAATGTTCGTTGCCCGAGAATTAAAAGACTGCTTTGCTAAGTTAGAGTTGTACTTTGTTGAGATTAACTATTCAGATAGCGTGTCAGATATGCAAAGGTGTTGGCATACAAAGACTAAAACCTTACATGACACCAAGTCCACCTGCCACATTAACAAGGTTATTCACCAGCTTGCTGATGCCAATTTTCTTTTGACAAGGATAAAAACCATTAGACGAAGGAAACTGCAAATTCTATCTATAATAAGTGGCTGATGGTTCTTGATTTGAACTGAATATGGGTCAAGTCAATTTGCTCCACTAACGTAGGATTAGGAACAGGCTGTGTCAATTTCGCAGGTGCGTATTATCTCTTACCATCTGAAAAATTACTCCTTGATCACGACCTTACTTTTGTACCAACTCCAAAACCAAAGGCCGGAGTCATAGATCTGCTCTTTGACACATAATTGATTGAAGTTGCCGATTTTAGCCATCCATTAAACATAGCCCATCATTTTCGAAATTGAAATGGATAGTTAAAACAATTCACTGGAAAATATTGGTGGGCCCCTCCAGATAGGCTGGGTGATGATAATATTAAGGCAACCACAAAGTCGGTGGCTGATACATCCCGATCATTGCCATTTACAAACAATACGCAACACCTTTAATTTTTTAATTTTTCTAACAACATGCTATCAACAAATTACGTAGAAATCAATATATTATTGTACAGCCGGCAGATTTAAAGGTTCGGCAATATTCATTATGTCTAGAACAAACTACATACGTGAGGCCGAAATATAGTTATCTAACCCAAATCACTGCAGAGAACTTGATAATTTAATTTAGAACCAAAGCCGATTAAATTTCATTGAACTACTTAATTCATTACATACATATAGGCCCTAAGTACATAGATAAGAAACAGTTAAAGTATCTGCTAGGTGACAAAGGTACACAAAATAAAAAATTTCTATCCTGTCGAAAGTCCACAAACCAATCAGTACCTGGTTATATCCAGTAACACCTCATGGATGCCTTATTATTTCTGACTGAAGCAGCGAGTCCCGTGGTATATTAAAACATATGCATTACTATTTAAAAGCCAGTTGCTAAAAGAGACAAAAGCTTTGCCAAAACATTGAACACTTTCATTCAAATTTACAAATTGTCAGTTCCAAAAGATGCATATTTTGTCACAGATGCTATGTCTACCAATAGACACAGATGTTATGTATACAATAGACACAGATGCTATGTATACAATAGACACAGATGTTATGTATACAATAGAGACATATGCTATGTATACAATAGACACAGATGTTATGTATACAATAGACACAGATGCTATGTATACAATAGACACAGATGCTATGTATACAGTAGACACAGATGCCATGTATAC
Organism: Chaetoderma sp. LZ-2023a; assembly: GCA_034401795.1. NCBI lineage: Eukaryota > Metazoa > Mollusca > Caudofoveata > Chaetodermatida > Chaetodermatidae > Chaetoderma > Chaetoderma sp. LZ-2023a. The sequence continues at coordinate 116,823 of JAVVLW010003668.1, forward strand.
AATAGACACAGATGCTATGTATACAATAGGCACAGATGGTATGTATAACAATAAACACAGATGCTATGTATACAATAGACACAGATGCTATGTATGCTAATATAGATATTGACGCTGTAGTCAAGGCTGTTAATAATGCTATTTGCAAATTTCCATATTTAGAGGGCTCGGATATGGAAATTCTAAATTAACACGATTTAGTCTTACATGAAACGATTTCGAATTTAATAGTGAGAATTATCATCAAATTCGTGGGTGTGAAATGGTTAAACGATTTAGTCCAAATTTTGCCACGATTTTTGTTGTGTGTGGGAAAAGGAGACACTGAACAAAGCAACCAAAAAGCCTCTTATTACCTCAAATTCCTGGATGACATCTGCGTAATGTGGCAGCATTCAGAAGAAGATTTTGAGACTGTTTCGTATTCCAAATAATCAAGATTCAAACATTAGGCTAAAGGCTACTATTAGTGGAACATCGGCTGCTCTCTTTTATGTCAGATCTAAATCAATTAAATTTCTCTGGCAAATTAGAATTTAAATTGTTCTTTAGGCCAACGGACTCACACCAGCTGCTTCATAAAAGATTATCTCATGCTCCACACCCATTTAATAGTCTGATCAAATCTCCAATTATTAGATTCGTTCGAAACTCTAACAACAGGCGCAATCTGATTGATGCATGCTCTTTTCTGCTTGACGTGTTGAACACACGAGGCTATTCAGACAATTTCCATCAAATTGAAGCAGATAACATCAATAAGCTTGAAAATCTTAAACCACATAGCGGATCAAAGTTGGAATCTGTCCAAATAAAACACAACAAGCAATTCAGGTGTGAAAAAAACAGATGTAAGGTAAATAACTTAATAAACATTCCTTTTCAATTTAAAAATTAAGATGGTATCGGCACAAACGCGAATTTTGATTTTGAGAATGTGGTCAATTTGATCAATTGTGCACCTTTGCCAGAAACAATATGTTGGTGAAATAAACAATGCATTTAGATTTCATGTTAGACGCCACATTTCTGATATTAACACCTCGGCAGATACACAATTTGGCGGACATATTAAACTTTCTGATCATTCATTTGAGCATCATTTTGAAATCATGCCTATAGAACATATTCCCGTTTTGGATAGTGATGAAGAAACAAGTTTATTTCGTAAAATCAGAGAAGGATATGGATTAGAACACATTCAGAATATATGTGGATGTAGGGATATCACAAAAGAATGCAATTATCCCATTTCGACTCATATACAATAAACGTAATGTTGCGTTAGTGAAAAAAGATGGATATTCACAGTTGCAATCCAAACTCAAACAAACAAAAGGAACCCATCGAAGCACGGCCAGTGATCTCAAACAAAAGAAATCAAAAGTTGAAGGATTTGCTAGTAGTATCAAATTTAGACCTCATAGTTTTTGATAACAAGGACACGATTTAGTCTCTTTAGTCCCTCCCTACATGTTCTTACGTACATTAAACACAAAAAAAATCAAGGATATACATCACTCTAAGTAAATCCAGCTTGGTTTCGATACGACACATTTAGGGAAGGAAAATTCTAATTAAACCAAAACAATCGTAAGACCACAAATGCGATAAAATCGATTTCGAACAAGAAAAACTGCCAGAAAGAGTGATGTTAGCATGGAGGAGATACACGATGTTGCCTTATGTATCACCTCCAACCAGATGCTACAAATGCCAAATGTTCAGTCATACTGCCAAGGTATATAGGGGTAATATAACCTGTTCAAATTGTGGTCTTCCACGCGAGCGGAAAGGCAGCAAAGAATAACCAAAATGTAGAAATTGCAAATGTAGCCACAGCGTACCCTACCTCGGTTGGCCAAGATATAAATGGGCCAAACAAATTTGATAGAATTCGGGCAATGGAAAATCTTCCACCCTGGAGATTTATAAAAAAGACAACTGAAACATGGACCATCCAGGGAAAAGCTATGTCTGTCGCAGTTTATCCAGGAGTTATGGTTCAAAGACTAGGAGGTCACACAAAGAACAAAGTAGATTGTCCGATAGCAGATCACATAAACTACATCCCAAAACCATGTGAAAATAGTCTACAAGAGATTAACGCTCCGGCTAAATATATGCAGTCAAAGCTACATAAACCAAAACTAACATTAAAACACCAAACTGGGAACCAACTGAAAATGGCAGGTCCTGTGGACCAAGCCTGCTAATAATACACAAACTAAAACAGCAAACACCTGTCTTGCACAAAAGATAGGAAAAGATGGTAAACAGGAAAACACCCTAGGCGAAGCAAACCTCCAGTAAGCCCACATGTAATATTGCATCGGAAGGAGCAAAAGATATAATGCTTGATGTAGAGCAGTTTGCAACTAGTCCACGTATGAGAATCAGGGGAAGATGCAACCATAAAGATCAAGTCCGTAGGCCTGGTAACTATTTCAAAATAGGTTGCATACCTACTAACCAATATGGATCTTAAGATCTTAGAGTGGATTTAAAGATGATAGAGGAGCCAGTGGAACAAATCTTGATCTACTCTGGCCAACAAACTCGGAAATACAGAGGAACTAACTAATCCACAAAAGAACGTGCAGTTCCCTACTACGATAGCCAACTTTCCCATGAAGTATCAATATAACACGCAAACAAAAAGTAAAGTTATTGAAGGAAAATCCAAAATTTGTATAGAAGGACAGACACAAGCTCAAAAAGAAGGATGGACAGATGGATGGATGGACTGATTGACACACAAAATAATGTGCAATTCCCTACTATCATAGCCAACCTTCACATGAAGATTAGTTATGATACTCCAAGAAAGAGTAAAGTTATTGAACAAAAACACAAAATGTGCGGTAGATGGACAGAAACTCAGAAAAATGGAGGGATGGATGGATGAAAAATAACATGTCATTCCCTACTACCATAGCTAATATACCCAGGAAGTTGTGTCATGATACTCTAAGAAATCGTAATGTTGTCTATGAGGTTTCAACACAATACTCCAAGCAAAATTAAAGTTATTGAAGGAAAATCTGTATGTGACGCATGAATGCACGGATAGACGCGCGGATGGATGGAAGTGAAAAGGTAATGATATTAACTCTCACCATACTACCGGGAATGGGGAATGTGATGTAGTGAAAGGAAAGATTTTGACCGAGGTAATGAATAAATACTGATTAATTTTACTGAATGATGGTAGAACAACCCGAGCAGATCCGCAATCTGGGAAATAAACAATTTTTATGATTTACTCTGGTTATACAGGGGCTATCACTTAACCCAAGCTGGAGATAGAGAAACATCTCCATGGCAGTGACCATATGCACATAACAGTGGCATTACGTAGCTAGTAATAATATCTGGAATATTAAAAAAAACAGATTGGTGTTCATACAGTGAGATTATCACCAGGTAATGGACATTTCCATTTTAGCTATGCCCCGCCCATCACTAGCTAAGCTCCACCCACACGTCGCCGTGTTGCGATTGAGCGATCCCCGAATGCCATAACTATCAATTTCCTGAAAAGAAGCTGTAGAATACGCTGTAACTAATTTGACTGGGCGCTGTTGCTGCCTATGCGCTCAGTCAAATTAATTTCAAAATTTCAACAGATTATTTATTAAATAGTAAAAGCAAACAATGTGTACAACAACGCATAGACCGTCTTAAAATATGCGTTCGTGACTTACTTATCGATGTCATTCATGACGTCATCCATTATGATGTAATTCTACATACCGCATAGATGATTATGACGTCATATGATGGGTGGGTACTCTGGAAAGGTGAATTAGAATCCATGCCTAGCTTGATGGGTCACATAGATGAATATCCTAGCAAGTGCATAGAGATAATAAATAAAGCAGCCAGAGAAATCTATTCCCAGAAGTAAGCCACGTGCAAACCGCAAACAGAAGGCCATACCCTGGTGGAGAATTGAATTGAAATAACATAGGGCGAAGCTGAATAGAACGGTCAAGATTGTGACGTACGCAAACTGGAGGCAGTAGTGTGAATCTATGGATAGATTTACACCATCTAGTAAAACCTGGTAAAAATTAAACGATTAGGAAACGGTAATCCCGGGAGTATTACCCTGATGCCAACTTTGATAGCAATTGATATCAAATATATGGATGCCACAGAGAAGGCTGAAATACTACCAAAAACATTTTCTATGGCAATTAGTGATCCGAATCCTGACACACAATTCTTGGATAAAAGAAAGGTTGCTTACTTAGAAATCAACAACACTGATCTCCTTGGTTGGAGATCTATGACTCTAAATAGAGAATTCTCTAAATTAGAATTAGAAACTATCCTTAGCATGGGTAAGAGTACCTCATCAGTTAAAGAAGGTATAAAATATGATATGTTTAGGCAACTCCATGAGGATGGGAGATTGGTGCTTCTCGACCTCTACAATCTAATCTAGTATACACGCAAAATGCCTAAATTCTGGAAGAAAGCAATTGTCATTCTAATCCCAAAATTGGATAAGATAAAAACTAACCCGAAATCCTATCGACCCATCAGATTGACTCTGAATTGAAGGCCAATGAGTACCACTCCCACAACCTCGACCCCCACCCCGTGGCTCTTACCGCAAGTTAGCGCTCACTGCGATTTTACAAAAAGATAACCAAGAAAGATATCCCAGAGGTAATAAGAACCCATGTTCTCGAAAACGTAGATAATCTTTGGAGCGAGCATACGAAAATTTATACAGATGCTTCCAAAATACCTGAAATGACCGAATGTGGAGGCGTAATGGCGGGAGACGACAATAACAGGTTTACAGGCTATCAAATCACCACTCCATATAGTGCCAAAATGATAGCTATCAAAAAGGCAATCGAGTGGATAAACCAACAACCCACTGAGCTCAATCATGACCATTAAGCTTAACTCGAGTAGTAATAGAGGGCCCATCCTGTCGCAGACACCCTTGACTCCTTTTTCCTGCACTGACCTGTCTATGGTTGTAATAGGGAAGAACTAACTGATACAATAGGAAACTTGAACCTGCGTGATAAGACACTGTCTGACTTGCTAAAAAGTAAGGATAGGTGATTGTGGTCTGCACGAGTTGAGTTCTAAAATACATCCCATAGACACCCAATATAGGTAAGAGTTATGCTTCTCAATCTCAGATATGGTGCTTGACCATGGTTACAATCGTGCACGTCCCCATCCACATTTTTTCATAAAGCGAGAAGAGAAACTAGTGTAGAATCCATGGCGATGCCTATAGCTATTCCAATTAGATGTGCCACAGGTTTCTGTGGCCGCATTTGTGACACTCGGATAAACGGCAAACTAGGAAACTGACAATACCAGACGGAATGACAACAAATATATAGAATCAGATAGATCGTCCCTGAAATAATTTGGGCATCTCCGCCACTATCTCCACCCCACCCAATGCCAATACTAACCAAACTATACTAACCAGACTACCATCTAATCTATTCTATTGTTTCATCTATCTACAAATAAAGCATACAGCTGATAAATTTACAATGCCAAAGGTCAAATAATCGCCAACAGAAATGCCAATAGAAGAGATGGTTAGATCTATGACTGAGAAAGTGTTAGAGTCAAGGGCACTGTGCCGTGGATGTACTGAGTGGCACATTTCTGTGTGATGCCCAATAGACCGTAGACCTGCATGGTTACGTTAGAACAAAGTGTGCCCAGAGATTTAAAAATGTAGTGAATCGACGATCACTAATTTAAGTTAGATTAGGCCTGGATATCGTGATCCGCAAATAATGAATATCTCACCACACCAAGCTTCCTTTCTCCATTTCACATCGAGCAGTCAACCCCGATCCCTCCCTTTTTCTGATTCGTGGATATAGGGCCGATGCTGTTAGAAAAATCAAACCACATAGAACCAAAATTTCAACAACCAAAAATTCAGCCCAACCGTTTTGAACCTGACGTGAATGGGACCAGTTTAACAGAGACCTGAACTATACGCCAACCAAACCAATCAATCAATCAATCGACATCGACGACGACGACGACGACGACGACGACGACGACGACGACGACGACGACGACGACAGCAACAAACAAACAAATAAAAACAAAACAACTACTACTACTACTACTACTAATACTACTATATTGCGAACCTAATTTGACTGGGCACTGTTGCTGCCATTAGCAAAAGTTTCAAAATATTCAACAGCTTACCTGGATAGTTTTCTGGAAATTGATAGTCAGGTAGTTCAGGGATCTATCAATCCCAGCACGGGCAAATAGATGGGCGGGGCATAGCTAAAACTGGAAAGGTCCATTGATAGATCATGACGGAAATATTATTCCATGTTTGTATATCATGGCATCCACGAGCTACAACTTTTCTAGCTTGGCCCCGCCCACTTTACCGCCAGCTTGAATCAATTTAAATCATTCAAGCACACATTCAAGGAATCTACCATTCAAGGTAGATATACAGGTAGGCTGTTGAATATTTTGAAACTAATTTGACTGGGACTGTTTCTGCATATGGCAGCAACAGCTCCCAGTCAAATAATTTCAAAATAGAATGTTTATTAAATTATAAATTCATCAAAGACATATAATTCGTGATGGAAGGTATGACATTTTGATTGTTACGTCCGCTAACAAGCGACGTGATCGATTGTGACGTCATACATTTGAGTGATATAGCGGATCCTTTCATTTTACATCCTACAGCGAGATACTTACGAATATCGACCTCTGCAGAGAAGTGAAGTCTGTGGGTCCTTCCTTGTGGGAAAAGTTGGTATGTAACGGTGTAGCTGGAGACGGGATCGCCTCCCTCATCTGGATTAGCTTTGACATTCAGATGGAATTTACCATCTTGATTACGGTGTACGCTAAGTATCGGTGCAGCAGGTGGGCCTGCCAAGAATGTAACATAAGATTTCTGAATGCGGTTTGATAATGGACCTTTCTACTTTATCCACCCATCATATGACGTCATAATCAACTACGTGACGTGTAGAATCACATCATAATGAATGACGTCATGAATGACGTCGATAAATACGTCACGGACACATATTTGAAGACGGACTATGCGTTGTTGTATGCATTGTATGTCTTTACTATTTAATCAATATTCTGTTGAATATTTTGAAACTAATTTGACAGCACCAAATTAGTCACAAAATATTCAACAGCTTACCTGTATAGTTTTCAGGAATTTGATAGTTAGAGCATTCGAGTTTCGATCAATCCTAACATGGCGAGGTGTGGGTGGAGCTTAGCTAGTGATGGGCGGGGCCTAGTTAAAAATGAATGGGCCCATTGTTTGTGGGTTAAGAAATCACTTAAAGGTGCATATTCACACCAAAACGCTTGAAAATAAAAGTGTTAAAATTGTGCCTCGATGGAATGAAACGAAATAAATCTTAAGATATGATGATTTCATTCCGCATAAATAAATTTCGTATTTTTAGCTGTGAATTAGTCCCTAATTCAAATTCACAACTTAAGATAATTATATTAATTTATAGGTAATGAACTCATCATATGTTAAGACTTATTCCGTTTCATTCCATCTAGACACACACTTTAAGCGTCTAAAAGTAGATAATTTAAACAGTTTTATTTTCAGTTATTTTGCTGTGAATATGCACCTTTAAGTATATTTTGCCAAACAACATAGTGATGCACTTCATTCTGATTTGTTGTGATATCTTGTAAATTAAGCTTAGACTGTTCAAGATTTTTTAACTCATATTTTAACAATAGAGGGGCTTATTTTAAGTTCATCCCCACCAATTTCTAGCTTGGCCCCACCCATTCTAGCTCAGTTGTTCGTGCTGACATCGATTCGATTAAGAAATCTAGATTTCCAGAATAGAAAATGCAATGTAACTAGGCCTATACAGGCAAACCTTTGAATATTTTGAAACCCCTTTGGTTGTGTGTTGTTGCTGCCTCTGCCATACATACCGTCTGTGGGATCAGCAGCTCCCAGTCAAATTAATTTCAAAATAGTTAACAGAATCTACATGAAATTGTAAATTTACCAAAGACATAAGATTCAGCCACTTTCTTGACGGATCATCGCCACTTTTGCTATGGACCTACGTAATTTTGATTGTGACTTCGATTAGCAAGTACGGTATTTCTTTATGTCGTCAGATACTTGAGTGGCAGATCGAATCCCTCCATTGTTTGGAATGTTGAGCATCAAAATATGACGTCGTGACAAGAAAGGCACGTTTTACTATCACGCTTTTGTCTACGACACTTATTTATTTATTTTTTTTTTTTTTTTATTATTATTATTAAAAGGATATTAATCTAAGTATCAAATCTTGTTTTCTATTGGTATATTATTATATAGATGCATTATCGTTTTCTGCCGGCCGCATTCATTTATCTGAATCGTAATTATTTCCTTTTAGCGGGTAGACCTATCTTTCTTTTTCGACGCGATAATAAACTAAAAATGGCATGCATAGTCTATGTGTCACATTGTATCAACTTGATATTTTACGGGCTAAATTTGGTCAGGAAAAGCATTTGCTTATTAAATGTCCAATTGCAGACCAAAAACACAATTTTTGACAAATTACCACTGGAATGACTGACTCGAAGCCTCTTGGAAGAATATATCTTAAATATTAAACCCGTCAAAGACAAACAAATCGTACACATGACGGACCTTTAAATGTCCATACATATGCCATTCCCTATCCATTTTGATTATGACGTCATCCTACATGTGACCTAGATGATTATGACATCATATATTTGAGTGACAGCTCAAATCCGCGAATTGCAGCCATACTAGCATGGGCATTCTATGTTACCTACATCTGTGTTATCATCAAGAAAAGTTGGCATTATCTCACCTTTTCTTAGAACAGTAAAGTCAACACTAGTGACGTTGTGTCGATCCTTAGCCTGGCATGTGTAATTCCCAATCATAGCGCGTGTGAAGTTAACAAGCTGTAACAAACATTTATGAGCATTTAACTGTCCGGCTGATGAATCTATGCAGACTACATTTTCCATGGGATTTGGCTTTAAATATGCTGAATATTTTGAAAACAATTTGACTGAAAGTTGTTGGTGGTTAAGCCGCCACCAACTTTCAGACAAATTGTTTTCAAAATATTCAGCATGCTCCAAGTTATTGCGAAATGAAATTAATATCTGGTGGATTACAGCGGTAAGACAGTTATGTTAAAAGTAAAATATACCATTCTTGTACATATAGCGACCCAATGCCCTCAAAATGCAACTCATATTAATGAACCCTTTAATGGTCATGATTTTTCAAGAAAGTGATAATTTGCAAAAACATTTGCCGACTATGCAGACCCTATCTACTTGCTTTACATTAAAAAGCAATTGTAGTGTGTTCGGATGCTCGATGTTCTCTATATATGTCTCAGATGACATCGAGCATCCGAGCACACTACGGTTGCTTTCTAATGTAAGGCAAGTAGATAGGGTCTGCATAGACAGCAAATGTTGTACAGGTGCCATTTGGTGTCAGAATATTAATTAGGGCTTCTCCATCAGTGAGTGTTACGTCTACTGATGGAGCGGCTCCTGAAGAATTGGAAAAGTTTTAAAAACACTACAATAAGTCAGACTTTGCTCCTAATCCCAAGTTGTCAGATTGTGAATTGGAAGGTGGATATCCGTGATTCTAAGAATTCCTCGATGTTTCCCTCGCGAGCTTGGCATGCAGTACATAGTTGCGAGAACATGAAACGCTTCTGCTTCGCTGATGTAATTACTTGTTTTCTGTTAGAATTCTGTAGGCTATGTGGCTTGCTGAAAAGATCGAACTTGTTCCGTTTTATGGGATCTGTGATAGACTTTGTTTGAGTCACAAACCACAACCCCCACCCCACCCCCACCCCCACCCCCACCCCCACCCCCACCCCACCCTCACCCCCACCCCCACCCCACCCCACCCCCACCCCACCCCCACGAATTAAATTGTTGCACGCCAACATTCTCAATTGTCTGAGCGTTTGTTACTAGTTTATCACTGGCAATCTCTATTTGGCGATCTCTTTGGGGTCCAAAACGAGAGTACCATGACTATCCTCTTTAAATGGATTTCCCATACTTTCTCCAATGGCATCTAATGATCCAACCTGCTTTTTAAATGCTGCCTGAACACTTTTTACTCGTTCATGATGCTGGAGATCTGTGCATTTACTTCACTTTATCTTTATAGCATCTTTCCATGCTTCGAATTTGGCAACAACGCTAGCAAACTTTGCTCCTGAAACCATTCATCGCAGTAATGGACTTTTCCATTTTTAGTTATGCCCCGCCCATCACTAGCTAAGCTGCACCCACACCTCGCTGTGTTGGGATTGATCGATCCCCACATGTCCTAACTATCAATTTACTGAAAACCATACAGGGAAGCTGTTGAATATTTTGTAACTAATTTGACTGGGTGCTGTTGCTGCCTATGGCAGCAACAACGCCCAGTCAAATTAGTTTTAAAATATTCAACAGAATATTTATTAAATAGTAAAAGCAAACAATTTGTACAACAACGCATAGACGTCTCCAAATATGCGTTCATGACGTACTTATCGACGTCATTCATGACGTCATTCATTATGATATCATTGTACACATCACGCAGCTCATTATGACGTCATATGATGGGTGGGTGCTCTGGAAAGGTGAATTGAGACAAACACTCTGTTAGCCCAATAACACCTTTCACAAACGCATGGGCAGGGTCAAACGATATGGCTGAGAATGTGTGCTGTATCTTGCACCCCTTCTGAAACATTAATTCTACATATGGTAGATTTCTCCTAAAGTTCATCATATCACGTAAGTGAATGGATAGGTGAACGTGTAGTCAACAAGTATAATTGTTGTGGTCAAGTGCGGAAAAAACGTCGTACTGGCTGTAGGGCTGCGCAATATACCGATACCGTATTTAAGACCGATATCCTGCACTGACGGTTTCATAACCGATTATAAAAAAATTAATATCGAAAAACCAAATATGAACATATTTTCGGTTTTCCGTATCAGGATTGTTAAAAATAAAAGATACTAACGCGCATGAAAAGCGTAATGAATATTAATGGCCATACTTTCTATTAAGCTACGTTCGAGGAAACTAATAATTGAACGTGGCCCCAATTGCGCATATTGTGTAACTCCATGTAACTCGCTGTACGCCGAGAGAAATCAAGCAGCGAATAAATTAAATAAATATCCGCTCGTCTTTTCTCTGGTAGTCTCAGATAAATTTGCAATATAAAACACAATACTAACGCGGGAATTTGTCATTGAAATTTGTATCGGGGAAAACATTTCTAAACAACGGCATCCATTTTATTTACGTCACCGGCTAATTAACATAATGCAATGTCGTCCCAAAACTAAATCGCCCGAATACATAAAAATCTCGCCAATAAAGATAATGCTGAATACATTTTGCTGATTAGGATATAATTTTTAATAAAATTATTACTCAAACCGTCTTTAAAACATTATCTTCTATACACAATATCATATTAACTTATGAAATTCGCGTTCGCAATATTACAGTTAATATTTTCTTCAAGGCATGATTTCGTCCTCGGGCAGAATTGGAAATGAAAGAAGAAAGGGAGATAATTACATCATAATTAATTACAATCACGTGATTTACGTCTTTTCGCAAACCTGTTTTGCTGATTTATGATTAATTTTGACAAAATAAACAATGTTTATTTAACTGTGCGTAATATTTAGGCGGTCTAATTAATAATTTCACTCCCGCGATGATGGATATTATAAGGTATATTAAGCTTTAAAGGCGTAAAACGTTAAGAATGTATCAGGGCGTGAAAATACGTTCTGTTTTCGCGCTATTTTTTATCATTTAAATTTTTTGTTTCATGTCCATAAAACCGATATTCGGTTAAAACCGATATGAAAAGTCATATCAAAACTGATATGGCTGTAAGCCAAACCGCGCAGCCCTAACTGGTGGTACTGGTCGCCTCGTGGATTCGTGACACAGATCAAGTATTGGCTGAATAAACACAAGGATCAATAACTCAAAGTTCATTGTTAGTGCCCAGTACGGAAAGTGAGGCCTGTCTAATGACATCATTGCTTGCCATTGTGGAAAATCAAGCTGCACGTCATCTCCGGGCAATAACTCTAGGTAGGCCTTATTCATAGCAATATGGTCATCTGATACAAAGCTTAATCAAATGATTAGTAAATGCTATTACTATAATTACTATAATTAGATGTGATGGGATAGAAGAGCATTTGCACCTTAAGACTTGGTATATTAACGTCCATTTCACCTAATTGGGGCATTATTTTGAAGCAAGTTTCATAATGGCGGCCATTTTGAAATTACAAACTCGAGGTAATATCAAATTTGTCCTACACCATGTGTTGCCTGACCACATGGAGAAACCAATAAAAGCTTAGATTTAGTTGCGATATGTGAGGTCCGTACACCGGTTGTTAAAATGGAGGGACCCGATCTGTCATTCAATGACCTGAAGTCATAATCAAATACGGCACTCGTTAGCTGACGTCACAAGCAAAGTGATATAAGTCAGTCACGAAGTCGAAATGTGCATCACGAGAGTGTATGAGTCTTTGGTGATTTTACAATTTAATAAACATCCTGTTTTGAAACTAGTTGGACCTATGACAGCAACAGACCTCAGTCAAATACTCAAATTAGTTTTAATTTATTCAACAGCGTACCTGTTTAGTTATGGACATTCACGCTTCAAGGTTTCAAATCGATTTCAGCATGCGTAATAAAGTGGGCGGAGCTTATATTAGAAATAGGCGGGGCATAGCTGGAAATGGATCCATCTATTAGATCTTGGTGATCTACTTATGTTGGCCCAATTATTTATATCAGTCCCTCCAAATCTATATGACAGATTTGTATGAAGTATTGTATCCAGGGCCGGTTTAAGGCAAGGTCTAAGGAGGCTACAGTCCCAGGGCCCCTAAAATTAAGGGGCCCCAAATCAATAACAATTATCGCATTTTACCCATTTGAACCATTGTCTCACCTTCGTACGGTGTGCATTCAAAAGATAGTCTCATATGAATTCGCCAGTGTGGCAGTATATCCTACATGTGAAAGCTTGTTCGCTAAGCCAAGATTCTTTTTTTGGAGCGGTGGCCCAGCGGAAAGATGTCTGGGTTGCTGATACTATGAGGAATTGCAGAATGGCGGTTTTATCCGCGACCCACTCCATAGGCGGGGTTAGTACGGGATTTAAAGTCATCACGTTGCCAGTGCATTAAAAACTAAGCATAACTACTACTACTATTACTACTACTACTACTACTACTACTACTACTACTACTACTACTACTACTACTACTACTACTACTACTACTACTACTACTACTACTACTACTACTACTACTACTGCTACTACTACTACTACTACTACTACTACTACAACTACTACTACTACTACAACTAATACTACTACTACTACTACTACTACTACTACAATTACTACTACTGGCTGTTTTTGGGAGGGAGCACCAAAAGGGCAATCGAAGCTGGTTTTGGGAGGGAGCACCAAAAGGGTAATTGGGGCTGGTTCTGCAGCCGGGCGCCAGTAATGGAGTATGGGAGGGGCGCCAAATGGCTGTGCTGCCTTCAAGCGCCAGACACCTTCACTACGCATCTGAATCCGGCTCTGCTGATGTAATACATGAAGCCAGCCCATGGTGCTGCATATGTGGTCAAAATATGTACAGCTTGGTCAAATTCTGTTTGCGTACCTCTCAGTTGTATAAAACAGTATGTATTAATTTGATTTGGCGCCATATATATATATAGCAATGTACCTTTAGCGTCGAGTCGACTATTCCTAGGATGCTGTTTACAGTTGTGATCACTACGTTCGTTCCTGGCGTCACTGTACGGTTTTTAAACAACCATGTGATGACTGGTTCCAGGTTACCTTTCTGAGAGCAGGTCAGATATGGCGTGGATCCGAGAAGCATGCGTATGGTGCTGGAGCGTGGGGTGTAATGCTCTATGCTTACTCTACCTAGAAATGAAACTAATCGATAATAAAATCTGTCTATACCGGATACTGTAGGCTACAGAGGGTCCCATTTCTAGATATGCCACGCCCATTTCTCGCAATGCTCCGACCATTTTGACTTGTCTTTGAATTCATTCGAAACTTTGAAACCTGAATAGTCAGACTTTAAATTTCAAAGTAACTGCACATGTAAGCTGTTAAATATTTTGAAATTAATTTAACTAGGGTGTTGCTGCAGTGGCAGCATCATGTTCCAGTCAAATTAGTTACAAAATATTCAACGAAATGTTTGAAATAAATTGTAAATTCATCAAATACATACAATTCGTACCCTTCATTGCATTAGGTTGTCCGAACCTTGTCACAACAAACCCGATTCTCTCTTAATACGTTTTACGGACTTCGGCAAATAGATTTCTGGGGGTGGGGTGGGGGTGGAGGAAGCGATGGCGGGTCATTAAGACTGGTGTTTCCTACGACCAGCACTCCCTTGATCCCAGAAGTAAGGTACTCATTAAAGTCTGGTTTTGCCATAACCTCACAGATCCCACAAATGATAGATGAGCATGGGCTTTGACCTCAAAATCGAAACATTTCCTTGGGACACAAGTGAACACAACCACACGAGTCTTTGGTCCCCTATGACACACAGTTCTTCGGGAGAGCAAATACAAACTCCCGACCTAGATTAGTGAAGGTTTATTCAATTCATCCTGAATTATCACACCGGCTGAAAGACATGGCCATCTCAATAGTCCAGTGGCACTTCGTGGCGAGTCTAATTAAAACAGATACATAAACACCATAATATTATTTTTAACACATCAACAGTATTTCAATAGCTATAAAGCTAATGGTAAGAAAAGAGAGGAGCTACTTTAATGATTTTATCATCATCATGGTGGCTGGAATAGACGAATTCATTTCAGGTTATGCCCCGCGAACTTCTGGCTATGCCCCGCCCATTTCAGACTATGCCCCGCCATTCCTGGCTAGGTTCTGGCTATTTATTACAAGCGTTGGAATCGATTTAAAACATTGAAACCTGAATTCCCAAACTCTATATTCCAAGGTAACTGTACAAGTAAGCTGCAACAGCAGCCAGTCAAATTAGTTTCAAAATATTCAACAGAATGTTTATCAAAGGTTAAATTAATTAAAGACATACAGTTCGCACACTCTCGTGACGGACTTTTAGAATTTCGTGACGGAGCTACCTCATTTTGTCCGCTAACAATTGGCGTATTTGATTATGACGTCAGACAGATCACATCCACCAATTACATTGTAATGTGACTCCTATATGATCGTTCTAACACCCATACCTTCAACACGAATGTATGTCGACTTCGAAAATGATACACCATGGACAGTTGTCTGGCAGGAATAGTTTCCAGCGGCGCGAAAATCAATTTGTTCCTTTTCGATACGTAAAATTGAGGTAGCATTAGGTCCTTGTAGTCGTACCTCTTGCGCCGTTGACAATGTTGTTACTCCTCGTGACACTTCCACATCCTATGTAGATATTTAACTGTTTGACTGCTGCATGTCACCAAAAAATAATTTCAATGGGCAATAAATATGAACCTAGTGAATATTTTGCAAACAATTTGACTGAAAGCTGTTGGCGGTTAAGCCACCAACAACTGTCAGTTGTATTATTTTCAAAATTTTCGGCAGGTCAAGAGTTAAGCCCCATTGAAAATGTAGATTGCAGAAATTCAGCAGGCAGACATTCAATATAACAGGAGCAATAACCGGTCGCATACCACCCCCCCCCCCCACCCCCACCCCTCCCATTTTTGGCACATCCTAAAATTTGTTCGGATTTTCCGAGAATTTTCAGGAATTTTTCTGATTTTCCAGATTTTTTTATCACGTCCAACCATGTGGAATCTTAATGCACAGGCACATCCTTTCTTGTGCTAAAATTTGAGACAAATCGGCCGTGCAATTTCCAAGATGCCTATAGATCCATATGTTGATTCGATCAGGATCCAGGTTATTTTATTTTCGGGCTCGAGGCCAAAGTCTGGAAATCCTCTTGCGCGGTAACCTCCTTTGTTATGCTAAAACTAGATCCAAAATCTGATAACTGGATTTTATATACGGCACTGGACACGCAGACATATGCACGCATTCACGTACATACGCATCCTCCCACTCACTCACACGCACGCACACAAGCGGGCACGCACGCGCGTGCGCACGCACGCACGCACGCACGCACGCACGCACGCACACACACACTCCACCAACCGGTTCCCTTCCATCATTCTCCCTCCCTCCTTCCCTCCCTCTCTCCCTCTCACCACTCTTCCTCCCTCCCCTTCCCATCTCCTGATTAGTCTAGTGGACAAATACACATATAACATAGCAATATACACATGATTAACACTTTAACCGTTAAATTTATTAAATAAATTTAAATTTTCTCAAAGAAAATGTCCATTTGCAGACCAAGAAAAGACTGTTTTTGAAAATTTACCGCTGGAATGACTGGCTCGTTTGTCGAGTTAACCATTCCAGTGGTAAATTAAAAAAAAAATAGTCTTCTCTTGGTCTGTAAATGGGTATTTCCCAAGACCACTGCTGAAGCCAGGTTTGGCCGATTTGAGCGTTAAATGGGTAATACATCTTTGAACGTAATACACATACAACCTTTCGTACTCACTGCAATTTTCACTGGCCACGTCAAGCGATCCACACGACCAGAAGCCCGAACATCACACACTAGGTTTATTGGTTCACCCGGGATGACAACCACCTCTTCTGGAAGGATCATTTCAGGTGGTTCTTTAAAAGCATAAAACACAAAAACACAATATAACTAAAAGGGACTAAACAGATAGAAAATGGAGGCACACAGGTTTAGCTATGCCCTGCCCATCTTTAGTTAAGCTCCACCCACAATTCGCCCGTGTTTGGATCGATCGATACCTGGTCTCCCTGCATATCAATTTCCAGAAAACTATGGGCCTACAGGTAAGGTGTTGGATATTTTGAAACCAATTTGACTGGGTGCAGTTGATGCTCCATTGATAAACATTTTTCAAAAATAGTCTTCTCTTGACCTGCAAATGGACATTCAGTAAGTAAATATTTTAATTTTTTAACAAATTTAGTCATTAAAGGGTTAGATCGTCTTAACATAAGTAACCTGACAGTTGGGGGACACAACAGACTTGTATTAAAGGTGCATATTCACACCAAAATGCTTGAAGATAAACTTGTTAAAATTGTATACTTTTAGAGATTTAAATTGTGGACATAAATGTTATGAAGCGAAATAAATCTTAACATATGATAATTTCATTCAATATAAATTCATATAGTTTCTTTAGTTGTGAAGTTGAATTAGGGAGTCGTGTCTCTAATTCAATTTCATAACTTAATTTTATATTACTTTATACGTCATGAAATCATCGATGTTAAGATTTATTTCGTTTCATTAACACAACTAGGGACACAATTTAAATTTCATTTCCACGCATGAGTATGTTGCTCCCTCTCTTAATAATGAATTAGAATGGAGGACCGTTGGCGCCCCATTTGAAATCCCCACATTCGCCACTTTGACCTTTGACGCACACCCCTCCCACCCCAACCCCTGGGTACTGAGCCAATTCACCTTTCCAGCGTATCCATCCATCATCAGACCTCTTATGACGCCTTAATCAGCTTAGCGCGTGTATGATGACGTCATAATCATTACGTCACACAGGGTTCCATATAGACCGTTAGCAAATCTTAAATGGTCCGACACGTTGTATGAATTGTATGTCTTTGTAATTCTTTGCTATTTAATAAACATGCTGTTGAATATTTTGAAACTAATTTGACTGACTCAAATTAATTTCAAAATATTCAACAGCTTACCTGTGTAGTTTTTGGAAATTGATAGTCAGGGTGTTCAGAGATCCCAACACGAGTGAGGTGTGGGTGGAGCTTAGCTAGAGATGGGCGGGGAATAGCTAAAACCGGAAAAGTCCATTGGAAATGTCATCATGCACTCCGCAATTGTATGGTTAACTCATATACCAAATTTGAGTGAATTCCGGCCAAAGGTTTCGGGGGAGTTGCATTACAAACAATTTTCACATAGGCGACCTGGCAGAGAGACCGGTGAGACATGATCCCAACTTTTCTTCGGAAAACGTGAGGATAATAATCATTTACGGACAGATGGGGTTCATCCATTGTTGTGGAGATAATCGCACTGGCTATGTACCTGGGTAACGGAGCTGGACGCCGACTTCCTTTGATCTATAGAGGCCTTTGGCCAAACAAATATATGTACCAGTCGTTTCTTCTCTGACAGAATCTATTTGAAGAAATCCAGTGTTAGAATTTCGACCACTGATAGCAACTTTGCTACTGTCAATCATCTATGAAAGAAAAGATTGTCATATTAAGGAAATAATGGAGTGATTCATTTCTAGCTATGCCCCGCCCATTTTAAGCGAAACTTCGCCAATTTCTAGCTAAGCCGACTATTTGCGTGTGTTGAAATCGATTTATATACTTTGAAGCCAGAAATACATGAACGCAGTTGCATATTTTGAAACGTAATTGATTGTGACGTAAGTCTACATGTGACGTAATTCATTATGACGTCATATATTTGACTGATAGATTGGATTCCTCTATTGATTATGACGTCCGTATCAGACGTCGTAATTAACAGAGGAATCCGATCTATCAGTCAAATATATAACGTCATAATGAATTACGTCACAATACGTGAGTGACAGATCTGATATCTCTATGCTCAAGATGCTACATTGGGATAATGAAGTATATAAGATATGTCGTGATAAAGGTATGTTGACATAATGAACCTTATAAATTTATTTGCTATTTCATTAGCTTAGCGCAGTTTAGGTCTGATAATGGGAGTATCGTGTTGTTGTTGTTGGAAACATGTATAAATTCATCTACTCCTCATTAAATTTCTCATCACATGTATAGAAACTTAGATATAAGCTCTACCTTTGGTGGACCACATGTTTCTGGTATTGCAAATTGTACATTATGTCAAAATAATTAATTTGAACTTGAGGTATTTCAGTGCGAAATACTAAATAATGGAAAGAAAAGACTGCGCTACTACCGCCACCTCTACCACCAGGACTACCACTGCCACTGCCTTTGCTTCGACCACTGCCACTACTACTGTTGCTGCTGCTGCTGGTGCTCCTACCACTACTGCTACTGATGCCACTACTACTACTACTACTACTACTACTACTACTACTACTACTACTACTACTACTCTTACTACTACTACTACTACTACTACTGCTACTACTACTACTACTACTACTACTACTACTACTACCAACACCATCAACACCACAACCACAACCACCAACCACCACCATCACGACGACGACGAGGGCAACGACGACGACGTTGACGACGACGACGACGACGACGACGACGACGACGACGACGACGACGACGACGACGACGACGACGACGACTACGACGACGACGACGACGATAAAACCACATTAATATTCGTAAATAGAGTATATTTTCATATGTAGATGTATGAACCTATATGTGAACTTTGAGACATACACTTCTAAGAAGCATACTCATGCACCTAAACTACAGTCCTTCTGCTCTAGTTAATCTTCTATGGCAGCATAGGCCTATCCATTTATCAATCACAAGAAGTTACCTTGAACCATTCATATGTAATAGGCGGGTCACCACGTGCTGTGCACAGAAACACTGTGGAGTTACCAATATCTGCAATGATTGACTGAGGTGTAACTACAACAGTCATCGGTGCATCTTCTGGACCTAAACAAAGACATACAAAACATATGGTTCAGCACAAATTCACCGAGTGTCGTGTACACCAATCAGGTGGGTAGGCAAGGTGGGTGGGTCAGGGTTGCGTTAGCCCCACACCACAACACCCCACGCAATAGCCTGTAAGTGTTCCACTACTGTCACAATAAAACATTTAAAAAATAAAGAGATTTTGTGGGAAAAGAAAGGAAATTGTAAAATTGGTTAAAAATTATAATAATTTAACAGCGAACGAATGGTTCATATTCAACTCCAGAAATGCAGAAGCTACATGAGAGGAACGAGATTTGAAAACTGGTAAGTGGATGGCCACCGAACAATAGGCAGTAACAGCATCCAGTCAAAGTTTCAAAATAGTTAACATCTTGCCTGTATAATTTTCTGGAACTTGAGATTCAGGGAGTTCAAGGTTCTATCGATTCCAACGCGGCAAAGCGTGGGCGGAGCTTAGCTACAGATGGGCGGGGCATAGCTAAATTGGACCAATCCATTTGCCTTTTAACAGTTTAATTTAAATTCGTTCTAAAATATTTAACAGGATGTGTATTAAATTGTAAATTCAAAAGACACCTACAATTCACACTCTTACTCTCGAACATCTGCTACTTTTGTGACGGACCTACGTCATTTGACTGTGACGTCATCATTAGGCGTTTTGATTATGACACCAGATACTTGAGTAACCGATCAGATCCTTCAATGGGCAATAGATACTGTTATCATATGTGACGCATTTCAATATTACTAGCACATGTATAATGCTCTGTCCGAATATTCTAATAATCATACAAATAGACAAATATGAACGAATATTCATCGAGCATACCAATATTCGAATATTTATGAAAAATTACAAAATTGTCATAAATTAGATTGAAAACAAAATTTCCTTTTCAAATGGCTGCCAAAATGTCGTTTGGTCCGATCAATTTAAAACTTATTCAATATCTAGTGCATATATT
Source organism: Chaetoderma sp. LZ-2023a (assembly GCA_034401795.1). Lineage (NCBI taxonomy): Eukaryota > Metazoa > Mollusca > Caudofoveata > Chaetodermatida > Chaetodermatidae > Chaetoderma > Chaetoderma sp. LZ-2023a. Next base: position 137,677 of record JAVVLW010003668.1, read on the forward strand.
GACTTGATTTAGTATTAATTTTAAATTTGATGCAATGGTTTTCGGGACACCCATAACTGGTATAACAGTTTGCCATTTTAACTGTGACTATGTGTACATATTTTATAGGATCACAATTACGCAGGTTGGACTTTAATTTTTCCTCCCGAAGGTGTCTGCTGATTTTGGAGTCAAAGGTAAAGGTGCCAAGGTTACCTTTAGCGTCAATATACCAGTTTTGTTTTTTGCCAGAAACGAATGCCTGTTTGCCTAAGCAGTTCAATTGACCTATTAGAAGTTACCACATGACACCCAATGTCATCCCTTTAAGGAAAATGTTCGAACTGCATCCACACGCAGGGTTTTATCCCAAAGAAGCAAGTTCACTTTAAGGTCAAAGGTCATGTAAATGTTCATTTCTGACTGTCAAAATAGCCCTTTACGTCACCAATCTTAGAAGTTTCTATTTTTGCAGAAATGAACTCCCCTTAATCACACAAGTTCAAAGATCATATAAGAAGAAACCGTATAACCTATATTGGTGCCCATGCAGAAGTGTACACACTACAGGGAGAATTTGAAAGCAAATATGCCATTTTTCCAAAACGGTGGATAAATTATTTTTCGTCCTGTGGACTAGAACGTTGATAAGCTCATAATTGCTATAATTTCCTGATGAGGTATACATTGTATATTGGATCCCGCCAATAGTTTTCGAGAAATATGCTTTTCTTTACCCAAAGTATCTCCCATAGGAAATATAGGAAATGTGTGATAGCAATATTTAAACTGATTTTAGCATTGAGCTTTAAACCGAAGCTTGGGAGCTATCTCTCACAAATTGGCCTTTTGGTGTCAATATGACAATCGTATTTTTCCCCCCACCAAGGTATTTTATGTTTTACACGCGTACATCGTGTTTGCGTACCGACAATATTACGTTTCATCGCTGTTGCCTACAATCATTTGTTCCTCCGCCTATACCATCATCTCTCTCTCTCTCCCTCCATCACTCCCTCCCTCGCTCTCTCCCTCCCTATCTCTCCCTCTCTCCATATCTCTCCCTCTCTCCATATCCCTCCCTCTCTCCATATCTCTCCCTCTCTCCATATCTCTCCCTCTCACCCTCTCTCCATATCTCTCCCTCGCACCCTCTCTCCATATCTCTCCCTCTCACCCTCTCTCCATATCTCTCCCTCTCACCATCTCACCATATCTCTCCATATCTCTCCCTCCCTCCCTCTCTCCCTCTCTCCATTTTTCTCCCTCTCTCCATATCTCTCCCTCTCTCCATATCTCTCCCTCTTTCCATATCTCTCCCTCTCACCCTCTCTCCATATCTCTCCCTCTCTCCATATCTCTCCCTCTCTCCCTCTCTCCATATCTCTCCCTCTCTCCATATCTCTCCCTCTCTCCCTCTCTCCATATCTCTCCCTCTCTCCAAATCTCTCCCTTTTTCCATATCTCTCCCTCTCTCCATATCTCTCCCTCTCGCCCTCTCGCCCTCTCTCCATATTTCTCCCTCTCTCCATATCTCTCCCTCTCACCCTCTCTCTATATCTCTCCCTCTCTCCCTCCCTCTCTCCATCCCTCTCACCCTCTCTCCATATCTCTCCCTCTCTCCATATCTCTCCCTCTTTCCCTCTCTCTATATCTCTCCCTCTCACCCTCTCTCCATATCTCTCCCTCCCTCCCCCACCTCCCTCACACCTCCCTTCCTCCGTCCCAAGCCAGCCTGTCACTCTCCATACCGCCAATTTATGCTGTTTGTGACAATTTTCTTAAACATACCAACACCACATGTTTTGATAGTTCTGTTAGCATATATCTTCAGTCCTTGTTCCGCTGGTCCTGAGATCTCACACGTGATTTCCACGTCCTGTTCATCAAACTGTAGGCGATACTCCAGTGTGCTTTTTAATGTATAGAACTGGCAATCAGAATCGTTCTGTCCATGGGCTTGCATTGTGTCATTGGTTACTAAGTCAGACCTAACACCATCTAAAGGTACCTTGGTCGAGTGTCGTGAAGAGTTATCCCATGCTGTCCTGTACCAACTAATTGAGAAGTTGTCTCTCAGATTTGGATCAACATCTCCCCAACATGCGAAGGATGTCACTTCCCCACGTATTGCTGCACGGTCACAGCCATTGCATCCAATACGCATGTCCTGACTCTGTGAAGTCAAAGCATCGCACTCGAACTCGCCACCATCGATATAAAGCCGGGAAAATTTAGCTATTATAATAATAATAATAATAATAATAATAATAATAATATGATTATGTAATTCACCAATGTCAAAGTAAATTATAATAATTCTCAGCACATACTATGGGAGTATTATTATCTTTAAATTATAATTGTTAATGGAGAAATTAGGAAAAATACGATTAGAAGCAAATTGGAATGGTGTATATTACCTTCAGAACATTCTAATCAATAACCGGAATGTAAATTTGACAGGAATTAATTGCTGGGAGCTCAACCCATTGGATTATTATTTAGATAACACGTGTATATATATATATATATATATATATATATATATATATATATATATATATATATATATATATATATATATATATATATATATATATATATATATATATATATATATATATATATATATATATATATATATATATATATATATATATATATATATATATATATATATATATATATATATATATATATATATATATATATATATATATATTGAGGCCAAGCATGATCCATTGATCGCCTTATCAAGAGAAGAGAAAAAGTGGTAGTAGAAGTATAATATTGATAACGCACTGGCTCAGTTTTTCAAGTGAAAATTTCTTGTTTATTTTATTACTTGAGAGTTTGTTGATTCTGTCTCAAGCATCGCTTATATTAGCTTTGTTCTAATATACTGTATGTTATATAGTTTATATTTAGCGTAGCACAATAGTTTTCTAGAAAAATTGGTAGTAGTAGTAGTAGCAGTAGTAGTAGTAGTTGTTGTTGTTGTTGTTATTATTGTTGTTGTTGTTGTTGTTGTTGTTGTTGTTGTTGTTGTTGTTGTTGTTGTTGCTTTTGTGGTGGTGGTGGTGGTGGTGGTGGTGGGGGTGGTGGTGGCCTTTGTTGAGGTGATGGTGGTGGTAGTGGTGGCGGTGGTGGCGGTGGTGGTGGTAGTTGTGGTGGCGGTAGTAGCAGCGGCAGCATCAATAGCAGTAGCAGTACCAGCAGCAACCACAACAGCAGTAGATGCAGCAGCAGCAACGGAAGCAGCATGAAAACAGCAACAGCAGAAACAAAAGCAGCAGAAGCAGAGGCAGAAGCAGCAGAACCAGCAGCGGCAACCGCACTAGCGGCAGCAGCAACAGCAGCAGAAGCAGCAGAAGCAGCAGCAGCCGTATTAAATCAGAAGCAACAGCAGCAGCAGCAAAAGCAGCAGAAGCTGCAGCAGAAGCAGCACAGGCAGCAGCAGAAGCAGCAGAAGCAGAAGCAGTAGCAGAGGCAGCTGAAGCAGAAGCGGAAGCAGCAGTAGCAGAAGCAGCGGCAGTAGCAGAAGCAACCAGAAGCAACTAGAAGCAGCAGCAGCAGAAGCAGCAGCAGAAGCAGCAGCAGAAGCAGCAGCAGAAGTAGAAGCAGCAGAAGCAAAAGCAGCAGCAGCAGAAGCAGCAGAAGCAGCAGCAGAGGCAGCAGCAGAAGCAGCAGAAGTAGCAGAAGCAGAAGGAGTAGCAGAGGCAGCTGAGGCAGCAGCGGAAGCAGCAGTAGCAGAAGCAGCAGCAGTAGCAGAAGCAGCAGAAGCAGCAAAAGCTGCATCAGTAGCAGAAGCAGTAGCGGAAGCAGCTGAAGCAACAGCAGAAGCAGAAGCAGCAGAAGAAGCAGCAGTAGCAGTAGCGGAAGCAGCTGAAGCAGAAGCAGAAGCAGCAGCAGCGGCAGCAGTAATTATGAGCAGCATGACATCTTGCTGGCATTGCAACTAACCTCGCACTCGAAGCGGTGTTGGTACCGATGTTACGTTGACTGCTACACCAACAATCTCACATCGAAACATCATTCCATGATCCGAGCAAGTCAGGTTTGAAATCCTCAGACCAATGAAAGCTCGTTCTTTTGTCATGTTTGCTGTAAATGACGCTCGTTCGCGGAAACTTGCCTAGAAAATCACACGTTCACACAATTCACTTTTCAACTTTATCAAGCCAAGACGTCGATAAGTAGGTCACGAACGCATATTTGAAGACGGACTATGCGTTGTTATTGTATGTCTTTACTATTTAATAAATATTCTGTTGAATATTTTGAAACTAATTAGTACGAGCGCTGTTGCCATAGGCAGCAACAGTACCAAGTCAAATTACTTGCAAATTATTCAACAGCTTACCTGTATAGTTTTCCGAAAATTGACAGTTAGGGCATTCGGGGATCGATCAATCCCAACACGGCGAAGTGCGGGTGGAGCTTAGACAGAGGTGGGCGGGGCATAGCTAAAAATGGAAAAGTCCATTATTATATTATCTATCTCATCAAGAAGAGATTCACAAACGGACATCACCAAAAATGGTTCACCCATGTGACCACATACTGTGGGCGTTCCCTTAATGATGAGGTAAACATGAAATGTAGGCCATTATGCCAGTTATCATAGGGATAATGCACCAAGAACAGTGATTGCTGTACCCATAACTGAAGTGCATCATCTCTATGTGGAATGACCTTGAGACTTCATCACAGACATGAATTTCCATTGAGGTTAGATGGAAATGGGCGCGGCCTAGTTGTTCATACATTTGGTAGTCACGCACAGCCTCAAATACACACGCGCGCACACACGCACGCACGCACACACACACATTTTCCGGTGACAGGGTAACGATTTTTTAGTGCAACGTCAGCTATTTTGTAACCTACTTGAGTGACGTCAGATACATAATGATAGTGTTCGCTTGGTCTGAAAATTCGCATTCCTCAAGACCATTTCAGATGCTGTTTTATCAGTAATCAGCAATAAATGGCTAAGTTGACACATGAGCTATGAACATATGGCAGCTATTACAGGATTTATAATTGCCACTCACTTGCACATCAGAGTCCCAGTTTTTGATGACTCCAGCTAATCTACCAAATACATTGATCAAGCGCCTTTCAGTTTCACCTGCGAGTTTACCTGTAGAGGATAACGTATGTTGAAGCAACAATAAAACCAGTCCATACTTATCCAATGAGCCTTTCCAGCGTATCTATCTATCAATCTGACGTCATATGACGTCATAATCATATAAGCGACGTGTAGAATGACTTCATAACCATTACGTCAGAAATGGCTCTATATGGTTCGTCTTTTACTCTTAATAGTCCGACACGTTGTACGAATTGTATGTTTTTGCCATTTAAGAAACATGCTGTTGAATATTTTGAAACTAATTTGACTGGGCGCTGTTTCTGCCATAGGCAGCAACAGCACCCAGTCAAATTAGTTTCAAAAAATTCAACAGCTTACATGTATAGTTTTCTGGAAATTGATAGCCAGGGAGTTCAGAGATCGATCGATCCCAACACCCAACACGAGCGAGGTGTGGGTGGAACATAGATAGAGATGGACCGGGCATAGGTAAAATTGGAAAGGTCCATTACCGGAGTGAAGAATATACTGAGTAAAAGTAGCATGAGTGAGAGCTGCTGCTAGTTATCGTTTCCACCGTTTCTCAGTCAATCATATGACGTCATAATCAACTACGTCACATGTAACCTGACGTCGAAATCAATTACATCATGAATGACGCGATTTAGTCCATCTTAAGCGCTTAATAGTCCGTCAAGTTGCATGAATTGTATGGGTTCACTATTTAATAAACATTCTGTTGAATATTTTGCCTTAGGCAGCAACAGCACCCAGCCAGATTAGTTTCAAAATCTTCGACATCTTACGTGTATAGTTTTATGGAAATTGAGATTCAGAGAGTGCAGGGATCGATTTATTCCAACACGGGCAAGACGTGGGTGGAGCCTATATATTTGGGGATAGCTAAAACTAGATTCCTCCTTTGACCAAATTATTTACAAATTCTATACCCTACCATCCAGAAGAGATACAAAGCTCTTGACAGCACCATCTCCCACCAGACTTGAAAAATCAACACCGGTTAATCTTTAATTTAATTGGAAAATTAAAAAAATTTGACACCATAGTGGTAAAACGGTTAATAGCTGCACCAAGAATATTGCTAACATAGGAGGAAATACGGGTACCAACCACACACCCACTCACACACGCGCTCACACATACATACGCACGCACGCACGCACACACGCACGCACGCACGCACAAACTCACTCACTCACTCACACACTCACTCACTCATTCACTCATTCACTCATTCACTCACTCACTCACTCACTCACTCACTCACACACTCACTAACTCACTCACTCACTCACTCACTCACTCACCCACCCACGCACCCACCCACCCACTCACTCACTCACTCACTCACTCACACACTCACTCACTCACTCACTCACTCACTCACTCACTCACTCACTCACTCACGCACTCAGGCACTCACTCATGCACGCAGGCACGCATTTACCTTTGTTGAAATCTAGAGTAGAATTGCATTCCAAAATATTATGAAGTCAAGTGTCCATTTTTTAACTTTAAAGATATTTAGTAGTTTTAGTAATTTTCTCAGCAGTACACAATTAGCTGTTTTAATGATTCAAGAAGCTATAGGCCCGTACAATGTAAAAGCTTATTGTCTGGAAAACGAAAACACGAGAAAAGCACTGGACGGACTGATAAATTGCGCTACCTGGAGAAATCAAACAACGAAGAAAATACCACGAAAATTGCACTGGAAACCTTATTTCAACACTTTACAAATGTAAATACAGGGGAGCCTGATACAAATCAAAGTGATATTTCAGTCAACAATATAACGGAGTGCTCTGGACTGGCGTACCAATTATAAGTGAAGAAATAAAGGAACGAATATCTAAACTCCCAAATGAGAAGGCATCAGGGGATGACAATATTTATAATGAATATATTAAAAGCACCGTTGATCTCATACTCCCTATATACGAAATGCTTTTTAATCAGATTTTTGACACAGGCGTTGTACCGACTGACTCGCTTCTGAGAAAAATAATACCTATCTATAAAAATAAAGGAGATCTCCTAGACCCAACGAACTACCGTCCAATAACATTATTAAGCTGTATGGGCAAATTATTTAAATCTATCTTAACGAAAGACTAAAGAAATATGCAGGAATGCACGAAATCGTTTCTGAATCGCAAACTGGATTTAGGAAAAATAGGTCTGCCATAGACAATATCCTCTCCCTCTACCTCATTAAAGAAATACTATGTGCGCAGAAGAAAAGGCTATATTGCTGTTATGTTGACTTTAAGCAAGCGTTTGATAAGGTTTGGCGCGGCGGTCTATGGACTAAGCTTCAAAAGAGCGGCATATCCGGAAAATGTTTTAAAATTATATACAATATGTATAAAGATATAAAATCATTTGTCTATCATAATCGTACAAGCTCACATTTTATAATCAGTAATATTGGTGTACGACAAAGGGAAAATCGTTCACCTTTTTTCAATATTTTTAAACGATTTAGAAGAATATCTGAAAGAAAATGTAATTGTTGGCTTAACATGCTTAAATAAACTGGTAGCCGAAAATTTTAACCTATTTCTGTATCTTATCATTTTACTATACGCGGATGACACTATTATACTGGCCGAGTCAGCGAAAGCCTTCCAACAAGGACGCCATGCATTTCATGACTGTTGTCTTAAATGGAAGGTTGAAATAAATACTACAAAAACAAACGTTATGATTCTTTCCAAACGTAGATTACAGAACCACCCTAACTATACCATAGGTGGCCAGATACTCGACATTGTAAATGAATACCTATATTTGGGGGTCATGGTAAAATCAAAGGGGCTGGGGAGGGGGTTCTCTAGCTGTAAAACACGAAACTGAAAACAAGGAACGAGAGCAATGTTTTCAATATTATCAAAAATCAAACAACATGATATACCAATAGATATTGCAGATAATACTATTTGATACTATGATTGCACCAATACTAATTTATGGCTCAGAAATCTGAGGGTTTGAGAATACTACTCAGATTGAAACATCATACCATATTAAATTCTTTAAAAGTGTATTCGGCTTGAAGAAAAGTACCCCAAATGTTATGGTTTATCGTGAATTGGGAAAAATGCCGTTAGATGTACAAATAATATGTAACATGGTTAGGTTTGGGGAGGGATAGTAAATGCAGGATACGGGAAACTCTCGGGAAACTCTCATCAATTCTTTATTATTTACGTCTAGACGTTATTACGCAACGACAGATACAAGTTAATTGGATTAACACAATCAAAACTATCCTAGACACAACAGGTCAGCGACATGTATTCAACTCTAAAAACATAAACATAAATAAGGTAGTCGGTCAAACAAAGAAAGCCTTGGAATAACAATACATAGACGAATGGACGAGACTGCTACACGAATCAACTAAGTTAACGTTTTCCAAGGTTATAAAATTCAAATTTCAGATTGAATGCTACTTAAAATTACTGTCATACGGGGATGCTATAAGCTTATGTCACTTCAGGACACATAATCACAAACTGGCGATTGAGTCACAAAGATGGGCGGGCATCGACCAGAGCGAAAGATTATGCAATGTATGTAATGTCATAGAAGATGAAATTCACTTCCTTTTTTACTGTAGCAAATGTCAGAATGAAAGAGAGCGAATACTATGCAAGAGACAAGAGTACAGAAAAGACACAGGGTTCATTTGGAATACGCAACAGGCCAGTCCTCAGCAAACTATGTAGATTTTCAAGGTTATCAAAACAGCAGCAGCAGCAGCAGCAGCAGCAGCAGCAGCAGCAGCAGCAGCAGCAGCAGCAGCGGCGACGACGACGACGACGACGACGACGACGACGACGACGACGACGATGACGATGACGACGACGACGACGATGATAACACCAGCAAAATATACATCGACGACAATTATAACCACTCCCCCCACAACAACAACAATAACAGTAATGACGCCAACAACGGACAACAACGACTACTACTACTACAACGACTACTACTACTACTACTACTACTACTACTACTACTACTACTACTACTACTACTACTACTACTACTACTACTATACTACACATACCCCTACCCCTACCACTATAATAATAATAATAATAATAATAATAATAATAATAAAATATTAATAATTATAATAATGGCCTACCGCCTACAATGTCATAAATAACCTTTCCCGCATATATATAACAATATGTAAATTGCAGGTTTCTTAAATAGCCTGAGTGAATAAGGGAAACTGAAACCGAAAAACTGGAGACGGTGGTTGGTTGGGCGATGGACGGAAACCCGGATTGGGATGCATGGAGAAGCCGATTGGATGGGCACCGAACTGAAAGCTAAAGTACATTACATGAAAAAGCTGGTTGATTGGGCGCTGGATGGAAAACTGTGCTGCGCTGCATTGAAAATCATTTTAAGATTTCATGAGTTTGTATCAAGATGCTCACAGTGCGTGCCTGGATAGGATCAAGCTAGTTCCAATGTATAATTACCATAGATAGCAATGGAACTCAGCAAATCCACATCAGTACGGTTACCTTCACACGTAACAAGGACATCAGATCCACTTTCCACGGGAGATTCCAAACCACGCATCCATATAGCTGGAAAAAAGAAAGAAAGAAAGAAAGAAACAAAGAAACATAGAAAGAAAGAAAGAAAGAAGGAAAGAAAGAAGGAAGGAATGAAGGAAGGAAGGAAGGAAGGAAGGAAGGAAAGAAGGAAGGAAGGAAGGAAGGGACGAAGGAAGGAAAGAAAGAAAGAAAGAAAGAAAGAGGGGTGGTGGGGAGCGAGGGGGGGGAGCGAGAGGATGGAGTGAGGAAGAGACAGGGGGACTTGGATGGATGGGGTGGATGAATGGATGGATGGATGGGCAGGCGGACGCCTAGATAGAGGATGGATGGATAGTTGGATGGATAGATGAATGGATGGATGGGTGGGTAGGTGGGTGGGTGGGTGGGTGGGTGGTGGGTGGGTGGGTGGGTGGGTGGGTGGGTGGGTGGGTGGGTGGGTGGGTGGGTGGGTGAGCATGATGGGAAGGTGGGTGTTTGGATGGGAGTGTGGGTGGATGGGCGGTGTGGTGTGGCTTAGGGTGGGTGGATGCGTTGGTGGGTGAGTGGGCGGGTGGGTGGGTGGGTGGGTCGGTGGGTGGGTGGGTGGGTGGGTGGGTGGGTGGATGGATCGACATGCAGACGGATGGACGGACGGACGCCTAGGCGGAGGGGCTCACAGATGGATGGACGGACGGTTTGACGGAGGGACGAACAGACAGACAGACAGACAGACAGACAGACGGATGGGCATGCGGATGGATGGGCGGGCGGGCGGGCACGACGGCGGGCAGACAGGTGGCTGAGTGGGTGGCCGGATGGGTTGGCCGGCGGATGGGTGGAGAGGCGAGCATAGGGCGGGTGGGCAGGATTTTGGTTGGTCAGATGGGCAGGCGATTAGGCAAGCGGATGGGGAGGCGGACATGTGGGCGGGCGGACGATCAGACAGGCGGGTGGATGCAATCTCTGGTTGCGCATGTTGAGCTTGCTCAATATTTGCAACCGAATTTAGAAGTTGGAAATGAAATGTTCAGGTCTTCACAATAGGCCACAATGACATGATTGCGGAGTGCAATAACACATTTATCCGATCCATTTGGCTCCGTCGCCAGGGAGTAGGGAAGGGTAAATAATTATATTTTAAATTGATTGCAGCGTATCTCCTCCGAAACCATTGGACGGAATTCAGCAAAATTTGATGTCCGATTTACCCATATTAGTGTGGAGTGCAATCGCATATTTAAATGTGGCACAACCCCACGGGTGGGTGGCGGGTGTGGATCAAAAAGTCAAGAAATTGTTTGTATCGCGACTCCTCAGGAGATGTTAGCTGGAATTCAACCAAATCTGATATGTGCATTACCCATGTGATTGCGGAGTGCACAATGTCATTTACAGTTGGCCTTGCCCAAAAGGTGGCCGGGGAGGGGCGGGGGGGACACACGGTCACTACATTGATTTTAATGCTACTCCTCTGAAACCGTTGGATGCAATTTAACCAATTTAGCATGTGATTTGCCCATATGACTCCAGAGTGCAAGAGGATATATACATTTGGCTCCAGTTCATTGGGTGGGGTACATTACAAGTTCAAAGGGATGCTTGGCTGCGTCCTCAGGGGTGTCAAAGGGTTAAGAAATTCATTGTAACACAACGCCTCCGAAACCGTCAACGCCTCTGTAACCGTTAGACGGAGTTCAACCAAATTTTGTTTGTCTATTGCCCATATGATTGCAGAGTGCAATAGGACATTTACATTTAGCTCCGACGCCCCTCCCCTGGGGTGGTGTCCTTCAAAAGTTCAAAGCGGTGATCGTAACATTTTTCGATGACACATCATCGGTCGGGAAATCTAGTTGGATATGTATTCTCATATGCGTAATAGATAATATAAATAATTGGTCAATATACACTCGCTGTCCGGATAATACTGTGGAATACATAAATCTCCCCATATCCTTGTAAAGAGGTCTGGGAATAAATAGATTCATTCATTCATTCATTCATTCGTAGGTTCGTTCGTTCGTTCGTTGATTCAGTAAACCTCACCTGACACGAGACCCACTCCATAAATTAGCAGAATTAATGTAAGATCAAGGACTTGACGACTGGCGGCCATCTTCATATCCGATCCGTCACACAAATACAGCTGAAATACAATGATTTAAATATGTTTAAACTTAGACGAGTTGTATAAAATGTTCATGTTAACCAGAAACAGTATTATAACCAACGATGACAGAGACAAAGACAACAAAGACAAAGATAAAAACGACAAAGTTGCCAAAGAGGACGACGATAATGACGACGACGACGACGTTGTTAACATTATGAATCTGCTAATTATTCTGTCTTAGTTTGAGGGAGCCTTTTATATGAAGCGAAAATGCTCACTCATTTCCCATAAATAGATTTAACCTAATCCCGGTTTTTCCTACCACACCACGTGATTTACGGATTTACGTTTGAACATAGTGACATTTATAACGAGTAATTAATGGTGGTGTATAAATATTGCCATAACATAATACTCAAGTTAGTGTTGTAACCTATGCCCTAACATCCTCTAAAATCCCCGACCCATACTTGTCATACACCTCACACCCCAACTTATTCTCCCCAACTTCGATATAGGTCTCTCTCTCCCTTCTCCCT